>CAUYLG010013838.1:0-146280 GCA_963573385.1 Cacajao melanocephalus
ACTAGGCTTTTACTCAATCACTACTCATCGATCAAACCCCCACTCAAGCTTAACTACAAGCCAAAATCTCACTTCAATTTTACTAGACACATTCTGGCTAGAAAAGTCCATGCCAAAAATAACAACAATAACTCAAATTTCAATTTCCACAACTACATCCACCCAAAAACGCCTAATTAAACTCTACTTTCTTTATCCCACCGACCCTCGCATTACTTTTAACTATTTAACCCCCGCCCCGAGTGAGCTCCATTGCAATATGCATGCCCGTAAATAACGCCCAGCAAGTAACTGAAACGACCCAAACCCCATAATTATAAAGAGCAGCAGCACCCGTGGGATCCTCGCGAATTAAACCCAGACCCTCGCCCTCATAAATCATTCAACTCGCCACAGTCTTGTAATTAATCGTAACAGTTACACCCTCTACCGTCTTAATAGGATCACTACCTAATAAAAACACCATGGTAAACTCCATCACTAAGCCTAACAGCACAGTTCACAGAATATCAATACTTGACAACCATGACTCAGGATGCTCATCAATTGCCATCGCCACAGTATAGCCAAAAACAACCATCATCCCACCTAAATAGATTAAAAAAACTATTAATCCCATATAAGACCTACAAAAATATAATGTAATTACACAACCTACGGCACCGCTACCAAACCTCCATAAATAGGTGAGGGCTTAGAAGAAAACCCTATAAACCCTATTACTAAAATTATACTTAATAAAAACAAAGCATATGTCATTATTCCCACATGGATTCTAACCATGACTAATGATATGAAAAACCATTGTTGTGTTTCAACTATAAGAATTCTAATGACTGCCCCTCGCAAAACACACCCACTAATAAAAATTATTAATAGCTCGTTCATTGATCTCCCCATACCATCCAATATCTCATCTTGATGAAACTTCGGCTCACTCCTCAGCATCTGCCTTGTTATTCAAATCACCACAGGCCTCTTCCTAGCCATGCACTACACACCAGATACTTCGACCGCCTTCTCTTCAGTTGCCCATATCTCCCGAGACGTAAACTATGGCTGAACAATTCGCTGCCTACATGCCAATGGTGCCTCCGTATTCTTTATATGCCTATTTCTTCACATCGGATGGGGCCTGTATTACGGATCTATTCTCTTCTTAAATACCTGAAATATCGGCATTACCCTACTACTTGCAACCATAGCCACAGCATTCATAGGCTATGTACTCCCATGAGGCCAAGTATCCTTCTGAGGAGCCAAATTACAAACCTACTATCAGCTCGGTAGGTTTGTCACCGCTACCTAAAGATTTTCCCACTATTTTGCCACATAGACGGGTGTGCTCTTTTAGCTATCCATAGGTAGCTCGTCTGGTTTCGGGGAGTGTTGCTGAAGTTCTCTATACAAAGCTGTTTCTAGTTAATTCATTATGCAAAAGGTAGAAGGGTTTGTCTTTGCTTTTTTATGCTTTAGTTGGGATTTGTCTTTCCCTTGCGGTACTGTATCTATTGCGCCTGAATGTAATTTCTATCGCCTATACTTTTGTGACGGGTAAACGATTTAATTGTTGTGGTAAAGTAGTTTAGTAGTGTATAGTTTGGGCTAGAGTTAGCTCAAAGTGATCGGTTGTGGTGAGATCTTCCAGGTGTAAGCCGGATGCTTTAGCTTAAGCTACACTTTGATTCGTCCAAGCACAGTTTCCAGTACGCTTACCATGTCACGACTTATCCCCTCTATATCAGTGTGCAGCGGTTTATTGTTAAGGTACTTCTATATGATGTTTGAGGAGGGTGACAGGCGGTGTGTGCGTGCTTAATGGCCTCGTTTCAATCAAGCTCTCTATTCTCGATTTACTGCTAAATCCACCTTGGGTCTTTAGGTTTCATAAAGGCTATCGTACAATTCTCTAATTTAAAGAATGTAGCCCATTTCTCCCACCTCATTGGCTGCACCTTGACCCAACGTTTTTATGATAATACTTGTGCTTACTTTACTATCGTTAAGGAGTTTGCTGAAGATGGCGGTATACAGGCTGAGGGCAAGAGGTGGTAAGGTCTATTGGGGTTTATGGATTATAGAACAGGCTCCTCTAAAAGGATGTAAAGCACCACCCATTCCTTTGAATTTCAAGCTGTTGCTTGTAGTGTTCTGGAGAATAATTTTGTTGGTAAAGCTACTGGGGTTTAGGGCTAAGCATAGTGGGGTATCTAATCTCAGTTTGTACCTTAGCTATAGTGTATTCAGGGTGCTAAAGCCACTTTCGTAGGATATTTTACCTTAACTGGGGTTTTCAACAACTTAGTTACGAGTTAGCTTTATTAGAAATATGATTTTAAACACTCTTTACACCGGAGTCTATTAACTTGAGTTCATCGTATGGCCGTGGTGGCTGGCACGAAATTGACCAACTCTATTGGTCAGTGTAACTTAGTTAAACTTTCATTTATTGCTAAAAGTTTGTCACTGCTGTCTCCCGTGGGGGCGTGGCTAAGCAAAGTGTTTTAAGCTGCATGTGCGTGCTTGACACTCGCTCCTCATGTTATGATACCCTAGAGGGCATTCTCACAGGGCTGTGGATGCTTGCATGTGTAATCTCACTGAGAGCTAATAGAAAGGCTAGGACCAAACCTATGTGTTTATGGGGTAATGGTACCCATCTAGACATTTTCAGTGTCTTGCTTTAAGTGTTAAGCTACGTTAACTTAGTATGTACTTGTATACATACACACACATAAATATGCATTATCATGTGGAAGAAGTTGCCATCCAGACGTCTGCAGGAAGCCTCAAGCCCAAGTGAAAAGGCATCTCGCCCATAATCCCAGCACTTTGGGAGGCTGAGGCAGGTGGATCACGAGGTCAAAAGATCAAGACCAACCTGGTCAACATGGTGAAACTCCGTCTCTACTAAAAAAAATACAAAAATTAGCTGGGCATGGTGGCGCGTGCCTGTAGTCCCAGCTACTCAGGAGGCTGAGGCAGGAGAATTGCTTGAACCCAGGAGGCGGAGGTTGTGGTGAGCCGAGATCCTGCCATTGCACTCCAGCCTGGGTAACAAGAGCAAAACTCTGTCTCAAAAAAAAAAAGAAAGAAAGAAAAAGAAAAGCCATCTCAGTGGCTCTCCTAGGTGCAGACTCAGCATGAAAGGTGTTGTGAGCCATACTCCAACTAGGAATAAAAAGATTACATTTGTCTGGCATCTTTTCTGCGCATATAACTCCCTCAGGAACATATAACTTCCTCAGGAAGATGGGGCTGGACAAGGAGTAGCTGCACCCATAACAAATAATTAAAAATTAAAATATTCAGTATAGGGGTTTTCTCCATTTCTTCCCATCTTTGACGCACAACTAGCAGTTGTTTTACTAGCATCAAGATCATCCAGGAAAACATGACCCCACTAAATGAACTGAATAAGGCACCAAAGATCAATCCTATAGAAATAGAGATATGTGACCTTTAAGGCAAAGAATTCAAAATAATTGCTTTGAGGAAACTCAAATAAATTCAAGATAATACAGAGAAGGAAATCAGAATTCTGTCAGACAAATCTAGCAAAAAGATGAAAATAAAAAGGATCAAGCAGAAATTCTGGAGCTGAAAAAATGTGATTGACATACTGAAGAATGCAGCAGAATCTCTTAATAACAGAATTGATCAAGCAGAAGGAATTGTTGAGCTTGAAGACAGGGTGTTGGAAAATACACAGTCAGAGGAGACAAAGTAAAAAAGAATAAAACGTTCCTACAAGATCTAGAAAAAAGCCTCAAAAGGGCAATCTAAGAGTTATTGGCCTTAAAGAAGAGATAGAGAAATAGGGGTAGAAAGGTTATTCAAAGGGAAAATAACACAGAACTTCCCAAACGTGTGGGAAGATACTAACATTCAAGTACAAGAAGGTTATAGAACACCAAGTGAATTTAATCCAAAGAAGACTACCTCAAAGCAGTTAATAATCAAATTCCTGAATGTCACAGATAAAGAATGGATCCTAAAAGCAGCGAGAGAAAAAAAACAAGTAACATACAATGGAGCTCCAATATGTTTGGCAGCAGACTTTTCAGTGGAAACCTTACGGGCCAGGAGAGAGTGGCATGACATATTTAAAGAGCTGAAGAAAAAAAAAACAACAAAAAAACCTTTTACCCTAGAATAGTGTATCTGGTGAAAATATCCTTCAAACATGAAAGAGAAATAAAGATTTTTCCCAGACAAACAAAACCTGAGGGACTTCATCAACAATGGAACTGTCATACAAGAAATGCTAAAGGGAGTTCTTTAATTAGTAAAAAAAAAAAAAGGATGTTAATGAGCAATAAAAAAAATCATCATCTGAAGGTACACAAACCACTGCTAATGTAAATACATGAAAAAAACCCAGCATATTGTAACTCTGTAACTAGTGTGTAAACTATTCTCATCTTAAATAGAAAGACTAAAAGATGAACCAATCAAAAATAATAACCAAAACAACTTTTCAAGACATAGATAACATATAAGATATAAATAGAAACAACAAAAAGTTAAAAAGTGGGAGATGACAGTAAGGCATAGAGTCTTTATTAGTTTTCTGTTTGCTTGTTTGATTTTTTTAGGCTAACAGTGTTGTTATCAGCTTAAAATAATGGGTGTTAAGATAGTATTTTCAAGTCTCGTGGTAACCTCAAACCAAAAAACAGATACACACAAAATAAAAATAAAATAAAAAGAAACTAAATCATATCACTAGTGGAGAAAGTCACCTTTCCTCTAGGATATGGAACACAACAAGGATGCCTACTTTCACCACTGTTATGCAACATAGTCCTGGAAGCCGCAGCTACAGCAATCAGACGAGAGAAAGAAAGGGCATCCAAATTGGAAAGAAAGAAGTCAGATTATCCTTGTTTGCAGATGATATGAACTTATATTTGAAAAAACCTAAAGACTTCATCAAAAAACTATTAGAACTGATAAATTCAATAAAACAGCAGGATACAAAATCAACGTACAAAAGTCAGTAGCATTTCTATATACCAACAACAGTCTGAAAAAGAAATTTAAAAAGGGATCCCTGTTTATAATAGCTACAAATAAAATAAGATACCTAGAAATTAATCAAAGAAGTGAAAGATCTCTACAATGAAATAATAAAACACCGATGCAAGAAACTGAACAGGACAGAAAAAAGAAAGATATTCCATGTTCATGGATTGCAAGAATCAATATTGTTAAAATGTCCATACTAGCCAAAGCAATGTATAGATTCAATGCAATCCTTATCAAAATACCAAAGACATTCTTCAAAGAAATAGAAAAAAAGAATCTGAAAACGTATATAGAATCACAAAAGACTCAGAATAGTCAAAGCTATCCTGAATAAAAAGAACAAAACTGGAGGAATTACATTACCTGACTTCAAATTATACTACAGAGCTGTAGTAACCAAAACAGTACGGTACTGACATAAAAAGAGATCTATAGACCAATGGAACAGAATAGAGAACCCAGAAGCAAGTCCAGACATCTACAGTGAGCTCATTTTTGACAAAGGTGCCAAGAACATACCTTGAGGGAAAAGATAGTCTCTTCAATAAATGGCACTGGGAAAACGTTTTTATGATAATACTTGTGCTTACTTTACTATCGTTAAGGAGTTTGCTGAAGATGGTGGTATACAGGCTGAGGGCATATCCATATGCAGAAGAATAAAACTAGACCCTTATTTCTCACTATATACAAAGTCAAATAAAAATGGATTAAAGACTTGTATCTAAGACATCAAAATATGAAACTAAAAGAAAACATTGGGAAAACTGTCCAAGACACTGAAGTAGACAAAGATTTATTGAGTTATATTCCACAAGCACAGGCAACCAAAGCAAATATGGACAAATAGGATCACATCAAGTTAAAATCTTCTCCACACCAAAGAAAACAAACAAAGTGAAGAGTTAACCCACAGAATAGGAGAAAATATTTGCAAACTACCCATCTGACAAGGGAATAGTGATCAGAATAGATAAGGAGTTCAAACAACTCTAAAGAAAAAAATTCTAATAATCTGATTTTTAAATGGGCAAAAAATTTGAATACATATTTCTCAAAAGAAGACATACAAATGGCAAACAGGTTTATGAAAAGCTGATCATTGATCATCAGAGAAATTCAAACCAAAACTACAATGAGATATCATCTCACCCAAGTTAAAATGGCTTTTAACCAAAAGACAGACAATAACACATGCTGGTGAGGATATGGAAAAAAAGAACCCTAGTACAATGTTGGTGGGAATGTAAATTAGTACAACCACCATGGAGAACAGTTTAAAGTTTCCTCAAAAAACTGAAAATAGAGCTACTATATGATCCAGCAATCTCATTGCTAGGTATATACCCAAAGGAAAGGAAATCAGTATATTGAAGAGGTATCAGCACTTCCATGTTGCTTGCAGCACTGTTCACTATAACCAGGATTTGGAAGCAACCTAAGTGTCCATCAACAGACGAACTAATGAAGAAAATGTGGTAAATATACACAATGGAGTACTATTCAGCTATAAAGAAGAATGAGTTCCAGTCATTTGCAACAACGTAAATGGAGCTGGAGATTGTTAAGTGAAATATAAGCCAGGCACAGAAAGACAGATTTGACATGTTCTCACATATTTGTGGGATCTAAAAGTTAAAACAATTGAACTCATGAAGATGAAGAGTAGAAGGATGATTACCAGAGTCTGGGAAGGACTGTAGGGGGTTAGGGGGAAGTGGGGATGGCTATAGAAAGAATGAATAAAACCTAGTATTTGATAGCACAACAGTGTGTCTTATAGTCAATGACAATCTAATTGTACATTTTATAATAACTAAAAGAGCATAATTGGATTGTTTGTAACACAAAGGATAAATGCTTGGGTGACAGATACCCCATTTACCCTGATGTGATTGTTATGCCTTGCATGCTGTATCAAAATATCTCACGTACCCCATAAATATATATACCTACTGTGTACTCATTAAAATAAATAATTTTTAAAGACAATATTTTTCATTTTCTGTACTATTTAATATAAAACCAGATTGATGACAATAAAAATTAAGGGTCAAAGAAATCTTTTAATCACAAGACCTCCTTGGCCACATTTTCTACAATTAAATAAATGGGCATAGTAATGGATCATCACCACACTACTAGTCAAGGTCCCATCTCTTTATGGCATCAGACAATAGACATAGGAGCAGCAATAGTGAAATATTCCAGAATTGTGGTTACAATTAAATGGGCAGAGTAATCTCCTGCTGAAGGACTTTACAATTTGGTTTATCTGCCTGTGAATAAGAAGCTAAATGTGTACATGCATGATTTTGTGTCACAGGATCCTGTGTTTAAATACGAGCCTTTCACATCACCCATAATCCATCACTTCCCTCATCATTATTCTCTGTCCCTGTTCTTCACAACCCAGTTTCCATCCCAGTTGAACATGTTCTAAAGAAAGACCCAGGCTACCTTACCAACCATCTCTCTCTCCCCGATTCCCCTTCCACCCTAACCATGATCAATGTCTTCCTCTCCTTTTCATTTATTATTTAATGAGCAACAAATATATGGAAAGTCATGTGTTGGCAGCTGATAAGGAATGGAGATAACTAAGATACATGTCCTAGCTTTAAGGAGTTGACCAACCAATAGGAGAAATGCACATCTGAGCATATGAATTATAATACAAAGACAAATACACATAAATTGCTGTGAAAATATTGAATAAAGAATGACAGATTCTAACTGTGGTAGGAGGAGGCTTTATCGAGGACGTAGCATGCAAGCTGCAATCTAAAGAATGAGTGGGATCTCCATAGACAGAAAAATTGGGGAGGGCATTCCAGATTGAGGGAACAGCTTGAGCAAAGGCAAGAAGGTGAGAAATTGCTTAGTGGATTCTGTTGTGCTAGAAGATTACAATGAAACCAAACAAAGACAGCTTGTGTAGGGCTTCAAATCCCTGTCAAAGAGACTGAATGCCTCAACTACTCTGTAGTTAGTAAGAGCTAGCAAAAAAATTTAAGGCGAATAGCATGAATTAGACCTGCATTTTAGGAAGATAATTCTAGCAGCACTAAGTCCTATGGTTTGTATCTCTCAAAGTTCATGTGTGGAAAACTTAATCCCTAATGCAGCTATGTTGAGAGATAGTACCGTACCTTTAAGAGGTGATTAGCTCATGTGGTTTTTGCCCTCAGAAATGGATTAATAGCATTATCACAGGCGTGGCTTTGTTATCCCAGGAGCAGGATCTTCATAAAAAGATGAGTTGAGACCGCTTCCCCTTCTCTCTCTTATGCGTTCTCTTGCCCTCCCACCTTCTGCCATGGGATGATGCAGCAAGAAAGCCTTCACAGGATGCTGGCCTCTTGATCTTAGACTCTCCAGCCTTCAGGACCATGAGCCAAATACATTTCTATTTATTATAAATGATAGAGTCTCAGGCATTTTGTTACAGAAACACAAAACAGGCTAAGACAGAAAGGAAGACTCAAAGGCAAAAAAGGCAGATAGATGAGGTATGTTCCAAATGTCCTAAACTGAAGTCATCTTCTTCTCCCTTAAATCTGGCCCTTACCATGCATTTCTTGCTCCAATAAGGGCACACCTATCCTCCAACTTACCTAAACTATCTACCTTGGGGTCAGCTTTGTCCCCTTCTAGCTCTCCTACTTCTTTTTCTTCCTCTTGCTCTTTGGATGGTTAATCCATCAAAGAGCTCTGTTTATTTTATCTGCCAAATATTTTTATGACTCTCTCCTATCTTTTCCACTCTTAACATCCTTGTGTAGGTTCTTTGCATCCTCACCAGGTGGATCACCACAGTTTCCTGTCTAGATAAAATGCTCTTGTGTAGAAGACTGAAAATGCATTCCAAAGCTCAGAAGACAGTTCAGGATGAGACTTGTTGGAACAAAGACAACATTTGAAGACAGTGAAGAGGGTGGGAAGACCATGCAAGCAACAGCAGCAGCAACAACCAGCAACAACAAAGGCACCAATGACAGCACTTAGGAGATGGCTTTAAGGGAGAGACTTTAAGGGCGAAGAAGAAAAAGGAAGAGGTGTCAACACAGGAGAACGAGAAGAAACAGAGAAGTTGGAGAGAAGCACAACATTGCTAGAAAAGCCAAGGATAGAGAGACTTTTATGTGAAATTGTAGGTAGAGAGGCTGAATCCCATAGCCTTTATCAATTTGACAGCCCTTGGTGATCTTTAAGGATGCAGATTTAATGACAGGTTAGGAGTGGAAGCTAAATTCCAGTTGGCTAAAGAATGAGTAGATGGCGAGACGCTGGCAACAAAGAGAAAAGTCTGCCCTTCTATTGAGTTTAGTACTGAAAGAAATAAAGTTAATGCAGCCAGGCACAGTGGATCATGCCTGTAATCCCAGCATTTTGAGAGGCCAAGGCAGGTGGATCACTTGAAGTCAGGAGTTTGAGACCAGCCTGGACAACATGGTGAAACTTAGTCTCTGACTAAAAAAAAAAAAAAAAAAAAAAAATGGCATGGCATGGTGGCAGGTGCTTGTAATCCCAGCTACTCAGGAGGCTAGGCAGGAGACTCACTTGAGTCTGGGAGGCAGAGTTTGCTGTGAGCCACTGCACTCCAGGCTGGGTAACACAGTAAGACTCTGTCTCAAAAGAAAAGAAAAGAAAAGTTAATGCATCCTGGCTCTTGTGAAAAGACCCCAAATTTTTCCTTCTCTCTCAGGGAAATCTAACCTTTTCCCGTTCCCTTCTTCGCATTCCTTTGAAGAAGAGTTAACTAGTGGGATTATAATCTCCAGTCACATTCCAAACCAATTTTCCATATCTTTTTTTATCAAGTCCTCCTTTGAAGTGTAGGCCATCCGTCTTCATACCATCCCTACTATTGCTGCCCGCCAGGACCAGTTTCTGTTAGCCAAACATATCCACGGGAAAATAGGGCTACGCAGACAAAATTTAGTACCTCTTCTCCTAAATACAAAGAGTCCAAAAAAGTTAAAAAAAAAAAAGGAAAAAAAGAGGTCAAGGGATGACAAGTCACCCTACCCCTCACCCCTCTGCTGTGGCAAGAGTTATAAAATAAGCATTCCAGTCTGGAAAAATGAAGGATTCAAAGGGAATATGATCAGCCTCTAAGAAAACATGATGGATGTGGCCAGAGAGCCCAGATTCAGTCACTAAATTCCAGAATATTAGAGCTAAAAGGTAAACCTTGAAGCTTCAAAGAGATTGTTTATATTGGAGCCCTGATCTCATGTTACCCTGACAAACTGACCTTTTCTAATGCATTGCAAGCCTGACCTTTGTGAGGAGGAGTGATCTCAAACTCCAGGCTGCACACCACTTCAGCCGTGGAGAAGGTGGCAGCTCCATAATCCTGCCCACGCTTGCTGCCGCCTCACCAATGGGAAAAATAACCCTCATCAGATAGAATGAGAGGAAAGGTACTGAGTTTTATGAGATAGAAATGAAATAATCTGTTTTTTATTAACTATCATGAGAAAATTATTAGTGCATGCCAGAAACACAAATATAAACATTATCATATTGAAAGCATTTACTCTGAAGGAGACCATCTGGTAAAGCCTTGCAGACCACACTTTGACAAGCAAAGCGTGTGTTGCCATGGTGGGCTCTTCCATAAAAGTGGCAAATCCAGAGGAAGTGAAAATGTAAGGGTTTTGAAGGGAGTACTTTGCAGTAATGACATCTGCTAGATACTTGTCACATGTTCTCTAGAAGTGGACCTGCTTTGACAAATGCTGTTTTATGAAAACCTATATTTTTCAAAACAAGGGGTGCTTATTATTCAGAATCTCTCTCTTTAAAAATGGATTTTTCCTTGGGTACTGAATTTCAGAAGGGTATTTACATAATGTATAGAGCATTAATTGTTTATCATAAAGGTTGGAGAAAAGATGAAGAGGACTGTAGGAAATCCGATGAGTTAAGAGCCACAGTTAATTACAGATTAACCAAAAATGGAAAATACCGCATTTGAAATTATAAAGTAAATGCACAGTTCTTGTTTTGTAAAATGCAGTTTTGAAAACCTCACGTTGTCAGTTTTTTTTTTTTTTTTTTCAGAAAGGAAGAAATATCTGTAATTTGGAAAGCATTTCACCCTCTCTGGAGACAGATAGAGCCCGAGTTACACACAAACTGAATGAACCTTTACATTCTAGAAAAGAAGGAATGCTGATGGCAACTCGAAGAAACACCCGACTCCCTTGAAGATCCACGTGAACGGTTTTCACCTGGCTGCCTTCCATTGTCAGCGGACTCTGAACTTACATGTGTTTGCATCTCTTGTCTTCATTTGCTAAGAGATGCTATTGCTGGTTATCAGTTCCACGTTGAGCCTTTCCCAAATATCCCTCCTCTAGGTCATACTGCATCCCTGCTTTCTCAGGCAGAGACTATGCATATCTCAAACTCTAGTGAAAGTAGCAGCATCTAACAACTAGGAGCTCAGTATTTGATAGGGGTGTTGGGCTGCAGAGACTCAATCTCTACCTTTTCGTCAGGAGAATAATTCAGATTCTACAGACTGCATACATTTACTGTCTCGTTATATCAAACACTTTAGTGTGGAGATTAGAAGTAGAGGAAAAAGCTCTCAAGTAATTCAAATCTCCTGGGAGAATTTGGCCCCTCAATAATTATTCTATTGTCCTTATACTTTTAAAAGTTTAACAACTGTTTTTAGTGCTTTCTAAAAGGCAATACATGCACATGGTCAAATAAAAGCTAATTCAATGATTGATTATGTTTCAAGAAGAGAGTGAAAAGGCATAATATAATTTTGTTTGTATCTCTTGCCTTCATTTGTTCAGAGACTCTATTGTTGGTTGAATATCAGTTTGTGTTCGAGCCTTTCCCAAATCTTGCCCCTCTATGCCACACATTAACTCCTATGGGTGGACTAAGACAATCTATGGAACGAATTCCTCAGTCTGGAGTAGTAAACTTCTGAGGAGGTCAGCAGAGCTTCGCATTCTAGATCTTAAGCTAAGAGTCCTAACCTGCTATAACTCTGGTCACCATAGAGCCTTTTCTGACCAAAGCTATAATTTAAACATGACAACTCATCTGGTAAGAAATCAGATTACTAAATGAGTGGACAAAGTATTTGTGTATGCTTCTTATAAGCTATTAGCCATAAAAGAAAATGTTTAGATAGGTAGATGACAAATGAGTAAGAAGGAGAGTTGTAGAGAAGCAGCGGGACTTTAGAGCATCTAACTCCATCTCATTTTGCAAAATAATCCTTCATCATGTAAAAGAAGAAACTGTAGCCTGGACAGCGTGAGGGAAGGGAAGAGAAGGGAGAAGGACAGAATGAAAGAAGGATATTTGCCTACTTATTAAAAAATAATTGCTGGGCAGGTGCAGTGGCTCATGCCAGTAAACCCAGAACTTTGGGAGGCCAAGGCAGACAGATCTCTTGAGCCCAAAAGTTTGAGACCAGCCTGGACAACATGGTGAAATCCCATCTCTAACAAAAATACAAAAAATTAGACGGGTGTTGTGGTGCACACCTGTGGTTCCAGCTATTTGGGAGGCTGAGGTGGCAGGATCACTTACGTCCAGGAGACAAAGGTTGCAGTGAGCTGAGATCGTATCACTGCACTCCAGCCTGAGTGACAGAGCAAGACCCTATCTCAAAATAATAATGATAATTGCTTATGTAATTCATATTAATTCAAAGCAGTCTTATGGTTCAATCTTGTGGTTTAGTTATCAAACCACAGACACAACAGTCTCACAGAAAAAACATAATTAACACCAATTTAAATCTTAGCTTCTTCATAAAATACCAAATAGGGGAGTATGTATGTACACACACCACACACCACACACACACACACACACACACACATATATATATATATATATATTGAGACAGAGTCTCACTCTGTTACCCAGGCTGGAGTGCAGTGGTGTAATCTCGGCTCACCGCAACCTCTGCCTCCCAGGTTCAAACAATCCTCCTGCCTCAGCCTCTCGAATAGCTGGGATTCTAGGCCCCGCCACCATGCCTGGCTAATTTTTATATTTTTAGTAGAGATGGGGGTCTCACAACATTGGTCAGGCTGGTCTCGAACTCCTGACCGCAGGTGATACACCCACCTAGGCCTCCCAAAGTGCTGGGATTACAGGCGTGAGCCACTGAGCCCTGCTGGGAGTGTATTTTTAATATGTATCCAAAGAGCTTAAAAAGCTTCTTTACACATTTTTCTCTACCAAAGATGTGCTCCAGCAGGAACCAACTAACAAAGAATCTCTCCAAGCCTTACTCTCTTGCTCTCTCTATCACCCCTTAAAATTCCTCCAATGCTCAGCCCACACAATTCTTTTCCCCTCTTCCTCAGCACTGTACTATATAGATGAATTTAACCTTTTTGGTTTCCACCTGGTATCTTAGAACTTGAACACTCAGATTGAAAGAGCCTATCATTACCAATCAGGATAAACTTTAAAAATAAATTCATATATAGCAATATCAAAATGAAACTCTGGAGCATCAAGATGAAAAAGACAATCCTAAAAGGTACAAGAGGACACAGAGGATTACCTCAAAAGAGTGAGAGTCAGATCAAAAGGAGACTGCTCATCAACCAAAGCAGTTTCAAGAAAATAATGGAATAGCTTAGAAATGCTCAGGAAAAAATCAACTTGAACTTAGAGTTCTATAACAAGCCAAGCTAACACTCAGCGAGAGAGAGCAAAATAATTTCTCACACATACAAGCCCTTAGACAAATGTATTACCCACTCTGATGGACAAGAGAGGAAAAGCAAAAGAAAATCTACCATGGATGTGCTCCAGCAGGAAGAAAAATGAATCCAAAAGGTGATCATGGGCTATAAGCAGTAAAGGAGAATGTATTCGTGTTTTATTTGTGCAATTAGAAAGTAATCTTTTTTCAAGGACTGGGGAGAAAAGAAGGTAATGATAATTCTTTATCTTTGTTTCCATTCCCTTTTACTTTTGCATAGTATGTCACTGCAGTTTACAAAACGCTTTCCAACAAATTGTCAGTAGCCAGAATCACAGGAACTACAAAAATATGTTTTAAGAGGGCACTGCATTAGGACAAATATTAATTGCAATAAAACTTGGAAATGTGATCCCTGAACCTAGTAAGATACTTCTTGCCATGGACACTGGCTGGCTTCTGCAGTCATTACTGGGTCTAAGAGGGGTTGATGGACGTGAAATTTAACAGATTTTTTTTTTTTACTCTGCCTACCAAGTTGAACTAGATTCTGGACTGGTAGATAAGGAGATGAATGCAGGTAAGAGCTACAATAGTTCAGACCGGCTGATGCATTCAAAAGGGACTCACAAGATGTTCAGGCTCTGAGGTTTCTGGACTAGACAGGACTCTTGCCTCCAGGGTGTGGCAGGGAGGCCACTACTCTGCCCGGGAGGCCTTCTAATGACACATCTTAGGTTCCCCAAAGGTGCCTGTTGAGACGCTTATGGTGCTATTGTCTGTGTCACAGGCCATGAGTTTAGGGCTTGGAATCTCTCACTTGAACTTTTTTACACCATCACTGATGTGTGCCAGAAAAAGAGCAGCTGCCAAAAGGCAGACATTTTCCTGTCTCTAAAAATAAAACACTGGCAACGCTTCAGGCCACTGTGCCAAGACTTGGCCCTTCCCAGGATAAACAATAGATTGCCAAGCTGATCGCAGGCAAATATTGAGTCCTGAGGAATGTCTAGGTCCAGCCTGAAATGCCGAGGTCAGGGCGTGTGCACTTGAAAGCCAGGAAGCCAGAGAAGGTCGTCCCTCCTCTGCAGCTGATGGAGAGCAGCTTCTGTGCCCAGCCACGGACCAGGTGTGGCTGAGAGGAGGCCTCGGGTTACACCACAGACCTTGACCCAGCTGAGGTCACAGAGTCCCCACCAGGTCCTGCCCCCAGAGCCCTGGGGTACATGGTGATGATTTCAGGGACTGTGAGATCCTGTCCAGAGAAAGCTCCCTGGGAAGGGAAGGGTTTCATAAGCGTCCCTCTGCGTTCATCACTCAGGCTGTGCTCGTCACCTGTCAAAACCCCTCATGCCCAGCTGAGAGCCCTCACCTGCTAGACAAGGACCAGCAAAACCTCCTGAATGCCATAATAACAGCGTTCGCACTCTAATTGCCTCCCAATTCGTCAAGTTCTTCTACAGCACATGTTCAAGCCCTTGTGCCTTGTCATTAGGGTTCAAATCTTCCTAGACCATAGCTTGACTTTTTTGCCAGTTTGGGGACTTAAGAAGGCTAAGAGGGGGTTAGGGGAAGAGAGGACCTAAATATAGCAAATATTTGCAGGCATAATCACTCCATAAACATGCTTCAGTGGAACAGAGTGTAGGGCCGACCCAGATGACGGATGTCACTCACCCAAGTGTCACATCATAAATAAAACTGAATAAGCCCATTCTCTCGCAGAACCAGAGTGATGCCTGTTCCCACTATAAATATTTATGAAGTCATCGTTCTCAAAACACTATTTTTCCAGGTAAGTAGACTTTGAGGGAAAAGTTAAGCAGAGCTTTGCCTGCAATTATGGAATAGTCACCATAGCTTTTCAATGGGTATTCCATGGAAAGGAAAAGAAAAGAAAAATAAGAAAAGGAAAAACAAGCCCCTGTTCCATGGGGCTGTTGCATGGAGATTTCGTTTGTGCCAGTCAAAGTTCATTCTCATTCAAAACGTGACAGCCTTCTCTGGGATCGCAGAAATCAGAAGGAGCCCTATGGGTTCCATTCCACCCAGGGCTGTGTAATGAAGGGGGCACAAACAGATCCTTGTCACCCAAATTCCAGCCCCTCCCACCACCTCTGCTAGGACAGACATTCTCCTTTGCATTCTCACTCTCTCAGTGTGTCTCTTAGTAACAGAAAAAATGTACACCTCACCCCATTACTATGCTCATTTGAAAAGAATTCTCAGAATGTGAGGATGTGTGCCTGAGTGGCTCTCTGGGTGTTTATGCAAAGTCTACTACTTTTGCCCTTAGTTACTCTTCCTGATTGCAAGAGGAATGGCACCTCGGAAACCCTACTGGCATCTGACAAGCTTTTCCTGTGATCCATGCACTCAGGAGGAGCAAACACCTCCTCTGGGCTTAGGAGCAAACCAACAGTCCCTTCTCCAACGCACTGTGGCAGACTCTGGAACTCTCAAGCCATTGTCTCCACTACAATACATGCTAATTTTCATGTCCCGTCGCTGCTTCCCTGTTATTCGTCTCCTGACTGCCCCAAAGCCCTTGCCCAAGTCCACCAAGCCTGTTTCTTTCCCAGGGATGGCCTTGTGCCTGGGCTCTCTTCCCCTCCAAACTCCGGGGTGGCCCGTGTTTTATCAGACTGAACTGGCTCTAGGAGAAAAGCTGATGATCATCCTACGCTAGCCTCGGGGAAGTCTTGTTCCACAAAGAACAAGAGTCTCTGGTTTTGTGAAATGAGTCACAGGCTGCCTTGACCATGCCTATCTGGGGAGGCCAGGGCTGCCATGTATGGTCTGTGCTCCGTGCCACCCACCTCTCGCTGTCAGTCCAAGCTGTCTGCCAGGACAGCCTGAGTCATAAAACTCAGCACATTCCTCAGACGTTGGATAGTCTTTCCTTGTTATTACTTCGCTTTTGTTTTATGCAGCACCTGGTTTCATTTTAAAAACCCAAATAAAAATCACACGATCAGGGCGGGAGTGGGGAAATAGGAAGAAAAGCAAAGAGCTCTAACTCCCCAAACAGGGAGGCACAGAGCAGGACAGGAATGAGACTGCAGCTGAGGGGCTGGGGAGAGTCAGGATGTGCCACTAATGAATTGGTTTGACACAATCTTCCTTGCTGTATATGTCAAAGCACTTGATGTCCAGGTCTCTTCCCCACCCTCCCATCCCCATATTAGGCCGCAATATTGTAGGTGACCTTCCCATAGCCTCTCTACTTTTTTCTGCCTGTTCTCAATTAATTGCCATACATATTGGATGAATCCTAAGGAACCTTCTAGTTATAACACTCTGAGTCTATGAACTGCCAGTTCCCTTTTTCTTGGACCACAAGCCGCAACCCACGTGTGAGGGAATATGTTTCCACAAGGTAACATTTGTTATTTGCGTTTTAGGGGTTAAGGAATGGGGTACAGACAGGAGAGAAGGTGTAAATCCCACCATACCAACGCTAATGGTCAAATTTAACCTCTGTGGCCAGGTTACTTTTGCAACCCATCTGTAAAGCTGTTAGCCTTCGTTTTTAGAATTAAAACAGAATTCTAATCAGCTAGCCCTTGCATATAGTAAAAAAACAAATAAATGAATGATAACCATTACCTTGGAGAACTGTATTTTCTTGGACTAGGAAAAGCCAAGACATTAGAGATTAAAACCAGGATCATGAGGTACCAGACTGGGAACCTAAACAGAGGCCTTTCTCTCCCTCTGCCTGAGACGTCTACCGGGGCTGGCCAGAGCAAAACTCCGGAGGTTCCTGAGTAGCTTACAGGGCTGCCTTTTCAATGCATGCTTCTGGCGAGCTTAATGGAAACCATATGAAGGTTGCCGGGAATCAGACCAGATGGCTCCCGGGGAATGTATTTAACCCAACCTAGGGCTAAGGGACAGAAATAATCACTAGGAGTTTAGGGGGCGGGATGCAGGGGTGGTGCTGAGACTTTTAATTGTATTTTCTATTCAATAGAAATCCTAAGAGAAGGACTGTCTTGGTAACTAGAAGTAAATGGAAGGGGGCGTGGGGAGCAGAGAGTGGGGACTGGGGAGGAACAGGGGGTAGGAGGCGGCTACTTTAGCAAACCTAACACCGTCCTGCCCTTCCTTGGAAGTCGGCGGCTGCCGGGGCCCTTCGCGAACCTGGACGGCAGCGGGCTCCTTCCCGCGCCCGGGTCACCGCGCAGCCCCGGCAGCCCCCCGTCCCTCCCTCCGGTGCGCTCCGCCGGGGGCGGCGAGGCGGGCGGTGGGGGAAGCATCAGCAGAAGGAGGGTCGCCAAGGGAGGAGGAGGGTCGTAGGCGGCCCGTGGATGCTGGGCGGGGAAGGAGGACAGTGGCGGAGAGGAGGCGGACAGTGGAGGGAGGAGGAGGCGGCCGCTCGGGCGGGGCGGGAAGGGTTAGGGGGAGGGGCAGGCGGCGGGTGGGCGGGGCTTCGGGGGCGCGGGCCCCCACCGAGGAGCCGGGGCGGGAGGGCCGCGATCCCCGCCGCTGGCCTCGCGCGCCCGCCGCGGCTCAGGCCGCCCTCTCCCGCCCGCCCGCCGGTCTGAGCCAATTCGCTTCCGGGCGGCGCTTTGCGCGGAGGAAAACCTGGCGGTGGAAGGCTCCGGCTCTGCCGGGTGACCGCTCTGAATACAAAGAGCCTTTCTCACGCCCCTGCGCCCTTCCCCGGGGCTCCAGATACAAGGGACCGGCTCTGTGACGCCCGAGCCCGCGACGGTCGGGGCCGCAGCACCATGTCTGTGGTTCCTGCAGAGAAATGTGGTCCCGAGTATTTATTTAAAAAGGAAGATTGAATAAAGATCATAACAACTTTTGTCTCTCCACCAATTAAAAGGGAAAATGAGAAACCAAGCCCATGGAAATGTCCCAGAAAGCCAACCTGCCCGGATCCGTATGTTCCCGGGGGCGGGAAAGGGGGGAGGATTTAGGGGGACTCATACCTCAAAGTTGTTTATTAAGCAAACTCCAGGCCCCCAGCACTGTGGCTTCGTTTTCCAACTCAGTTAAATGGTGATGAGGGTCCTCCCCAGCCGTAATCGGAGTATGGATCCGTTTCTGAATCCTCAGATGAGCCAACCTTGCTTTCAGAATCCCACCGTCCGTGAAGCTGGAGATAAATGGCCTGGTTGTCAACACTCACTCATCTGCAAAGGTCACTTTTCCACCGAATTGAGAATTAAAGGGTCTCTTCCAAACCAGACATCATTCATGAGCAGGAGATGGGATTGATCCTGCATTTTGTTCCATCTCTCTTAACCCTCCTGTTTAATATATTGTGTCTCTGTCAGGAAGGCCAGATGACTAAAGCAGGAGAGAAAAAGGGCAGGAACTCTTGCAATCCCTAACTGGCCCCCACTACTTCTCTGGTAAGATTCTTTCCAGGTTTCCCTACCATTCCTTTAGTCCCCGCATTCCTGGAGGTGAACGCTCTACTTTCCAGTTTCCGTCATGAACTTCTTCAAGATAGGACACAGGAATATAAACATTTAGGGAATGGTTACCAAAGGCACTACACAGCAAGCAAATACTTTCTAAACTAAGAATAGTGTTAATGATGGTTGAAAATTTCATTCAATCTCTACTTGTTGCTTTGATGCAGGAAATTGGGCATTTGCATATCTCAGAGCTTGTTCTCCTCCAAAATATACCACCTATTTAAAAATATTAAGATTTGCCTTGTCTCATAAATAAAAAGTCATGATTTATTTTTTGATAAATAAAGGTCTAAGGTTTTCTAAATATGCGCCCCATATTAATTGTGTGTGAGGGGGGTGTGTGTGTGCACGTGCATGTAATTTTAGCCTGTTATTGCGCCACAAAACAAGAGCAGGATGTAATGTCATTTATTTGTTGGGAATGGTTGACTTAAAAGCTGCTACTTTGAGTAGAGAGAATTCCCTTTCTGGAGGCGGGGGTTGGGGAAGTACCTTACAGAGAGAAGCAACTGTTCCCCGGAACAGCTGCAGACACTGATTGGCAATGGAATTGCTTGGCACCGGTAAAACTCCATGTAGGCAAGAGGGATTTATTTATTTAACAATAGTTCATGATTCTCCAAAGCCACTCCCAAGAGGCCAGCTTTCAGTAAATGTACTTTCAGGAAATCATCTACCCTTCCTAGAAGCAGGCATCAACCCTACAGTGAAGGGATGTCCCTGGTTGACCACACAATATAACTTTCAGGGGACCACACAGCTACAAATGCCCCCAAACAACTCCCTCCTTGGTCTGCCACATCACTAGCTTCCCATGCTTGAAATGCTCCCTGAGAAAGTTATCAGGTCCTAAGTAGAAAAGTCAATAAAAATTGCACCATTTCTGAAAGACGACCATTAAAATAGACTAGTTGCCTAGGAATCAGCATGGGTCATCCAACCCTCTCCCATTAGTGAAATATATCAGATTTGCTAGTTAAGGCCCAAAGACCAGCATTTCCAAAGTGAAATGTATGTATAATTGGTGTTTTTTGTGATACTGTTAGGTAGTACTTGTATAACATTTTTTATTTTAATGGTCAGAGTTTTTTTTCCTAACACACATAATAAGCATCCATGGTATAATAAGCATAATTACTTAGGATGAGTCTGAGATTTTTTAAGTTAAAGAGAAATCTTAATAAAGTAATAGAATAGCAAAAATAGTTGTACCTTCTATGTAGAAACCAGTTTTTATTCTTTCTTTCAACTTATTCTCTCTCTCTCTTTTTTTTTTTTTGAGACAGAGTTTTGCTTTTGTTGCCCAGGCTAGAGTGCAATGGCGTGATCTCGGCTCACTGCAATCTCTGCCTCCAGGGTTCAAGCAATTCTCCTGCCTCAGCCTCCTGAGTAGTTGGGATTATAGGCACCTGACACCATGCAGGCTAATTTTTATCTTTTTAGTAGAAACAGGGTTTTGCCATGTTGGCCAGGCTGGTCTCGAACTCCCGACTTCAGGTGATCTGCCCACCTGGGCCTCCCAAAGTGCTGGGATTACAGGCGTGAGCCACAGCACCCAGCCTCTTCCTCAACTTATTTTCTGAAAGTCTCTGCCAGAACTTTAAGACATAAAAAGAACCCCATTTTAACAATCTGTCTACAAGCCCTGGGTTTTGAGAAAGTCTAATCAGGAAGGAGAGACTCCCTGGTCTGGAGGGCAATATCGGGGAAGCAGGGACCATAAATGCTGGGTGGCAGGACAGGCACATGGAGAGGGACTCTCCAGCCACCGGGCACAAAGGATGGATACACGGCAGGGCAGGGCGATCTGAGAACTCACTCCCTCTTTCACAACAGGCAGAACCCAGCAACTCGCTGATGAAAATTCAGAAGTACAATAGAAATCCCAACTGCTGTAAGCCTTTTAGGAGCTTGTTCCAAAAAAGCTGTGGAGAGATCTACCCAAGAAACTGTTAATGATGCTTTAAGGAAGACTTTATCTTATCAGAACTGCTCCACTTTTAGCCTGATTATAACTTAGGGAATACTTTTATACCAATTCTAATCACCCACAGGCCACCACCCTGCTGCCATGTGGAGACACACGGAACTCCACTTCCTGACTCTCCCCCAGAGATCCACTGTTGCACGGCAAGTAAAAAGATTCTTACATGCTTTAGGACACATATCCCTCGTCGACCGTAGTTCATCAGGGCCTCTTGTGCTGGCTTTTTAGGTCTCACATCTAGGGTGAAGAGACAGCCAATGTGTGAATGTTTGTGATAAACAGAGTCTACCATAAGTGAAATTTCCTGACATTCCCAAACCTCGTTTTAAGTCACTAGATCCAAACTTTCACATAGACAGCCCCTATCTCTACCACCAGCATGAGGGGCAAATGCCTCTTGCATTTCTCCCTCCTGTTATTTCTGTATCCTACCTTTTGTATTGTTAGGAGAGACGAAATGATGCAACAATGCGGGTGCCAGGAGGAAAGAAGCAGAAATGCAAAAGGTATCAAAATATCACATGAAGACCGTGATTAAAATAAAGACAGAAAGTGGATATAAAATGGTAGTTTAGGATGAGACTTACAAGATTTTCCATCATTTGGTGGTGTCGGAAAAAAATCACCAAAACCCCAAATTTGATGTGCCTAGAAAAGGAGAGGTAGATATAAATACCAACCACTTTTATAATCATCGAAATCTAATAAAATTTCATATTCCCAACATTGTTCCTCCCCACCCCTGCATTCAGAAAGCACTGATACTGTTGTCAAAAGCCACCACCATGGGTACAGTGTAGTTTCAGCCACTCAGGAGACTGAGGCAGGGGGATTGCTCAAGCCCAGGAGTTCAAGGCCAGCCAAGGCAACATAGCAAGACCCTGTTTCAAAAAAATAAAAAAAAAGCCACCACTGTAATAACAAACAATAACAGTAACATTTAGACAAAAGAGTATAATCCTAATATGAAAATATGTTATACCAATCAATAAGAAAAAGCTAAACACCCTAATAGGAAAATGGATAAAGGAAATATACTATCATTATCATTCAAATATAATTATTCATGAATTTGTAGTTGCAAATTTACCTACTTGTTAAAATTTATTTGTCAACTAATTAAGCTCCATTCTGGCATTAGTTATAGCGCTGTTAGCCATGAGTTCAAAGTTAATAAATTAACAACATGAATTAAATTAAGTGTCTTTAAACAGAAACATATATAAAAACAAAATAATATATTGATCAGTTGACTAAAATGTCATGACTGGAGGCTCCCAGGAGCCTAACCTTATATTTCCTTTAGGAACAACGGTTCAGTATTACTTAATTCAGTATTCATGGTGATTTTACAAAATATAACCACAAATAGTGAGAATCAATTACAATTGATGAAAGAACTATGAATGATGAATAAACGTAGGAGAAGATGCTTGACCTCACTAATAATCAAATAAATGAAATTAAAAGAAAATTGAACTATCTTCATCTATCAAGTTGGAAAACATCAAGATTATATTTTAAAGCAAGTGTTAGAGAGGTTGTAGGAAAATAGGCACTCTCACACACTACTGGGGCATGAGGCCAATTTTTGGGAGGGCAATTTTGCCAAATGTAAAATAAGTGTACTTTTGACCCAAGAATTCTTCTTATGGGAACGTATCCTGAAAAGATGGTTTCACAGCTGCAAAACGTGTATTCAAATTTTGTTGATCACAGCATTGGTTACAATAGTTATAAATTAGAAAACCTTAAATGCCTCCTGATATGGCATATATACGTGTGTATGTGTGTGTGTGTGTGTGTGTGTGTATTTTTTTTTTTTTTTTTGAGACGGAGTTTTGCTCTTGTTACCCAGGCTGGAGTGCAGTGGCATGATCTCAGCTCACTGCAACCTCCACCTGCTGGATTCAAGCAACTCTTCTGCCTCAGCCTTTCAAGCAGCAGGGATAACAGGCACGCATCACCATTCCCGGCTAATTTTGTATTTTTTTTTTTTAAGTAGAGATGGGGTTTCACTGTGTTGGTCAGGCTGGTCTTGAGCTCCTGACCTCAGGCAATCCGCCCGCCTCAGCCTCCCAAAATGCTGGGATTACAGGCATGAGCCGCTGTGCCCGGCCCATGGCATATTTTAAAATTGTAATGGAGTCAGTCAATGAAATATTATGTATACATTAAAAATGATAACAAATAATTATGTTAATTAACACTGAAGGATATCCATGAAAATGTTGAGTGATAAAAGCAGGTTACAGAGGACAGTGTTCAGTATGATCTCATCAATATACTGTATGTGTGCATGTATCCTTAGGTATACATAAGTATAGAGAGAGATTTATAAAGGTGGTCACTGAAATGAAAATGGTGATTGTCCCTGGGGGAAGGGAAAGGATTTCAGATAATCTTTACTTTGTTACTCTGTATTATTCGAATGTTTACAATTAGAGAAAAGTTACTTTTAACTGCCAGTATATTACATATCATTTTTCCTCTGCATGGGAAAGAGGAAAAGTTGACAATGATGATAAAAACACAGTATCATCAGTCATTCACAATTTGTAATCTTGGTTATTGTATTCCTATCACCTAATAGAAAGCTACACACAAAATAAGTAATCAGGAATAAATGGCGAATATTGTTTTTTAAAATCTTAACCCCCTTTTAAATAAATAATATGCAGTATACAATCATTTAAGTTCTCTACAGTTAAGTAATCACTGAGAAATGTTGGACCTACCACTCCATGCTTGACATCAAATGACTTTTTAAAGGGCCTGGTTATATCAGGGAATAGTCCTGCATGCACATGAAAAGGAAAATTCAGGATTAAATGTGGTGTTAGAATAAAACTTCTTACACTTCCAATTAGGCTATTACCACAAATTGTACACACATCATTTGTTTCCTTTTAGCATCTGACCAAAAATTATAGCTAGATAAGAGGAATAACTTTTAGTCTTCTATAATACTGTAGGGGGAATACAGTTAACAGTAATTTATGGCCAGGTGCCATGGCTCATGGCTGTAATCCCAGCACTTTGGCAAGCCAAGGCAAGAGGATCACTTGAGGCCAGGAGTTTGAGACCAGCCTAGGCAACATAGGGAGACCCTCGTCTCTACAAATCATAATTTTTAAAAATTAGCTGGGTGTGATGGTGGCACATGTGGTTCCAGGTACTAGGGAGGCTAAGGCAGGAGGATTGCATGAGCCTGGGAAGTTGAGAATGCATTGAGCCATGATTGCACACTGTACTCTAGCCCAGGCAACAGAGCAGGACTCTGTCTCAAAAAAAAATTTATTGTGTATTTTCTTTTTTTATTTGAAATGTCTCTGGAATATTGTATATTTTCAAATAGCTACAAGAAAGGATTTTGAATGTTCTCAACACGGATAAGTCATAAATGTTTGAGGAGATGGATATGCCAGATACCCTGACTCACTTATTACCCAGTGTATACATGTGTTAAAATGTCATACTGTTCTCCAGAAATATATACAATTATTATGTGTCAGTTAAGAATAATATCTTTTTAAAAGTAAACATCAAACAGGTAAGACAAAACTGAACTAATTAAATTCATAGTAATTCTTCTGGAGTTTTTGGGAGAGGTAAACATTTTTGTGTCTGAAATATTATGCTATCATACAAACAGACTCAGAATTAGAAGTAAGACTGCTGAAATTTTGAGGCTGTAAATTTTTATTAAGGTCTTGAGAAGCTCAGGTGTATTTTTAAACAATTTTATTGAGATATAACTTATATACCATAAAACTGACCCAATTTAAGTATACAGTTCAATGAATTAAGTAAACTAATCAGATTATGCAACCATCACCATAATCAGGTTTTAGAGCATTTTCATCATCCCAGTAAGATTCCTTTTGCTCATTTATAGTTAATCCCCTTTCTTACCACCAGCACCAGAAAACCACTCATCTACTTTCTCTATAGATTCGCCTTTACTGGATATGTCATACAAATGGAATCATACACTGTGTGATCTTTTATGTCTGACTTCTTTAACTTAATACAGTGTTTTGAGGGTCATCCGTGCTGTAGCTGTTTTAGTATTTTGTTCTTTTTTTTAATTGCTGAATAGTATTCCATTGTACTAATATACTAGATTTTGTTACTCATTCACCAGGTGACAGACATTAGGGTTGTTTCCAATTTTGGCTGCTATGGATAATGCTGTGATGAGCATTTACCTGCAAGTCTGTGTAGACATGTGTTTTCATTTCTAGAGGGTAAAAACTTGTATGTAGAATCACTAGATCCTGCTATTAATTTTTCTTTAACTTTTAAAGAAACTGTTTTCCAAAGTAACTGTTTTTCTTGTTTGTTTCTTTTTTGAGATGGAATCTCACTCTGTCACCCAGGCCCAGGCTGGAGTGCAGTGGCACCATCTTGGCTCACTGCAACCTCCAGCTCTTGGATTCAAGCAATTCTCCTGCCTCAGCCTCCAGAGTAGCTGGGATTACAGCATGTGTTATCACAGCTGGCTAAGCTTTATATTTTTAGTAGAGATGGAATTTCACCATATTGGCCAGGCTGGTCTCGAGCTCCTGACCTCAGATGATCCACCTGCCTCAGCTTCCCAAAGTGCTGGGATTACAGGTGTGAGCCACTGTGCCCAGTATGACTGTATTCTTTTAAGTTCCCACCAGCAACGAATGAAGGTTCCTGTTTCTCCACATCTTCCCCAGCGTTTGTTACTGTCTTTGTGATTACAGTCATTCTGATGGATGTGAAGTAGTAGCTCACTGTGGTTTTTTCTTTTTAGTTATTTATTTAAAAATTTTTAATTTTTCTTATTTCAGTAGGTTTTTTGGGAACAGGTGGTGTTTGGTTACATGAATAAGTTCTTTAGTGGTGATTTCTGAGATTTTGGTGCACCCATCACCTAAGCAGTGTACACTGCACCCAAGTGTAGTCTTTTATCCCTCATCCCCGACCCACCCTTTCCTCCAAGTTCCACAAAGTCTATTGTATTATTCTTATGCCTTTGCATCCTCATAGCTTAGCTCCCACTTCCAAATAAGAACATACGTCATTGTGCTTTTTTACTTGCACTTCTTCGTCTTTTTTTTTTTTTTTTTTTTTTTTTGAGATAGTCTTGCTCTGCCACCTAGGCTGGAGTACAGTGCATGATCATGGCTCACTGCAACCTCCAACTTCCAGGCTCAAGTGATCCTCCTGCCTCAGCCTCCCAAGTAGCTGGGACTACAGGCACATGCCACCAGACTCAGTTAATTTTTAAAAGTTTTTCGTAGAGATGAAGTCTCACACTATTGTCCAGACTGGTCTCGAACTCCTGAGATCAAGCAATCCTCCCACCTCAGCCTCCCAAACTGCTGGGATTACAGGCATGAGCCATGGTATCCAGCTTGATTTTTTTAATGACTAATGATATTGAGTTATCTAGTGTGATATTATTAAAAATCAGAGGAAAATGCTGAAAGGGTGTCTTGCTTGATGTAATATGATAGGGTCTGGTCATTAGGAATAAGTCAAGAGAGAAAACTAGCCAGTGGCCAATGTTCATGGCTTTGTGTGCTATTTTATGCTGATAAACTCTTTTTAAAAACAAGATATCTTAAGCCAGAGTCAAAGAGCTTAACAATTACTTAGCTAAATTCAAGAAAAACCTACTTTTTCATAGCCACAGTAAAAGCAGATGGATAAGAAGTTTATCCTTCACAATTAGTGCTGATTGTTCCATGCTCTGTGAATTCTTAGCCTTTCAAAGCTCTGTAAGACTTTTATAAATCCCACAGGCCTCCCAGAGGCTTAACTAGCTTTTTGTTACCCTTCCTTTCAAGAATTATACTAATCATTAATTAGTAAGTGATATGATTCTATAATATTAAAGTTTTACAGAAAGTAATTTTGAGGCATTTGGTGCATTATGGGGGAAAAAAACCAGACATTAAGATTTGTGCTAGACCATAGCATTAGATATTTACACATTTATGTTCATCTTTCAGTCAACTTGATTATTTCTCTAATTGAACTAGAAATGTCTCTCATTTTCTTTAGTTGGTATGGAGGAACCAGTGTTCCTCTTAGCCAGTGCCAAGCTCCCTTATGTTGGAGTATGGTTAGCTAATGACTTTTCTTTGTAAGTTCACAGTTCACAAAATAGAGCCTATGGTACAACTTGACCTTGGCAGCTTCAGCCCGCCTTTTAGTTAAAGACATTTAATGTTACCCTAATTTGCTAGCATGTACCTTCCTGCTTCCACTGTCCAGTCTTAGAACTGTAACTGAATTGGGCAATTTGTTGATAAAACTAAATATCTTTGTGATTACCAACAATTTCCCTCTTTAGGTATTAGGTCCTTAAATGTTGTGCCAACCCTCATGGAAATACCTGTATTTCCTGTAATTCCAGGTTACAGGTATTTAATTTTTAAAAGCAAATTATCAAGAAAGCAAGCGTAGGCTTGCAGAATCAGAGAAGCTCAAGTTTAGAAGTATATCTCCAGGTCTTCTATTCTAATCATTTAGTCCACCTACTGGGTGTCTGTCATAGTACAACCGTCAGCCTTATCTGTGACTCTGTTTTCCTTTAATAAGTTGGGGATACTTTGAGTTCCCACATGCCTGTCATTTGAAATAAAGGTTCATGAACACAAAACATAATGTTGGAAGGTGAAGACAAACCATTCTGCATGTTTTTTGAGTACTGTGGTCTTAAATTGTATGTACACAGAGGAGGAGAATTCAGATTAAATGTGAAAACATAACTAGTAGCAGCCAAGATGTATGCATTGTAGACCAGTTTAAGTGTCTTCACGCAGCAGTCTTCAACCTTGTTGGCCCCAGGAACCAGTTTCAGGGAAGACAATGGAAACATGGAAACATGGAAGGCAGGTGGGCAGGGGCAGGGGCGGGGGTGATGGTTTCAGGATGATTCAGGTGTATTACATTTATTGTGCACTTTATTTCTATTATTAATACATTGCAATAGATAATAAAATAATTATACAACTCACCATAATGTAGAATCAGTGGGAGCCCTGAGCTTGTTCTCCTGCAACTAGATGGTCACATCTGAGGGTGACGGGAGACAGTGACAGATCATCAGGCATTAGATTCTCATAAGGAGCACGTAGCCTAGATCCTTTGCATGTGCAGTTCACAGTAGGGTTTGTGCTCCTATGCGAAGCTAATGCTGCCGCTGGTCTGACAGGAGGAGAAGCTCAGATGGTAATGCCAGCAAAGGGGAGTGGCCATAAATGCAGATGGAGCTTTGCTGGCTCCCCACTGCACACCTCCTGCTGTGCAGCCTGGCTCCTAACAGGCCATGGACTGATATTGTTTTTATGAATATTTTTCTGAAGATAGATAGGGCCCAGAGCTTTCATCAGATTTTTCAAAGTGTCTCAAAAATATAAGGTATCATTGTCTTAAAGAGAGATGTGTTAAACATCAAGATAGATTAGAGAGCAAATCTCTTTCCTGACAGATTTTTAAGAATAAGTCACTAAATGGTCTACATATTAGATAAAAATTATTCTAACAATGTTAAATTTCTTTTTTTTCTAATCAGCTGACTTTAAGAAAATGTCATTTTTTTTTAGTGTGATCATAATATTGGGGTTAGGTAAGAGAACATTTTTATCTGTAAGATACTCATGTGGAAATATTTAGGATATACTGTTATGATATTTTAATTTTACTCTCAACATTCCAGCAAATAAGTATATGTAGGTATATCAGTATAGATTGAGATAAAGCAAATGTTAGGAAATGTGGCAAAATATTAACAATTGATGAATCTAGGAGAGGGCCATTTTAACTTTCCTGTGGATTTTAGAAATTCTTTAAAAGAATTTTCTTTAAAAGAATTTTTAATTCTTTTATTCTTTGTTAACAAAAGAATAAGGCAGTTCATTTATCTGTCTTTTTATTCGTGTTCTCCCCCATTTATCTGCCTTAACTTCATAATTATAAATAAAGAAGGCAGTTCTGCTATCATATTTTGTAAGCGGCTAAAACCAGGCACACACACACACAAAAGAAAATCACCCAGGAGCATCCCAAATTACATTTAAGCTACAACCAAGGACAGAACTAAAAATAATGCTTCACCTTTTCCCAATTTTCTCCCCATATAACTCCTGCCCATCTCATAGGCAGACACATGGTTCGTTCATATAAACCTACTAAACTCACTATGGTGTCCACCATAGCTCTATCTTTTAAGTTCACAGGCAAAATCAACTGCAGCCACCTCCTAGTCCATGTTATGCTTGAACAGTAAAGTGCACGCAGTAACAGATGGCATCTTGTGACCTTCTTAATAACAGGCTTGGCTGCCAATGTTCCCTTGTGCCCAGTCTCTGCAGGGAATTTGGAAACTGTTGCCTTACACTTGAATATTTTCCGACAAACACATTTAACCATTTCTTAGTCTGTTTTCTAATTTAAAATAGAGAGAGCAAAATAAAACAAGATTCCCACCACCTGAAAGGGACATTGATATTTTCTGAGTCCAGAGGCCCATGCTGGGATTCTCTGGGGTGTGCTGGCAGTCACACAGCGTAGCTGTCAAGTTTAGTGTGGTGAGGACCTCAATTCCAGGCAAAGTGTTTCTCACTCTACCCAGAAGTATTGGTGGCCAATGTGATATTTTCTTCTTCCTGCAGTTTAAAAGAAATGTATGTACTCTTCACAGCAAGGCATATAAATTACCCAGAAAACAATCTAAATCATGAAGTTAAAAGTTCCCTCTTCTGTGACAGCTCACACCACGGTGAGTGAGGCTTGTTATAGGTCATCTTCTTCCCTTTATTGTACACGTTGGGCAGCTGTGGCTATCGAGTTCCACAGGGAAATGGGAAGGAGGGTGAGGGCAGTGATAAGGTGAGGGAGCAGCCTGCCTGTCTGACCGACCCCTCCACTGTCCCACAGGGGCATCTTTCCTTTGTTGAAAATGGGAAGAAAATAAGGGTAGCCCTAGGGGAGAACAATGAAGACAGCACACCAAAGCCTTTTGAGCCCTTCTCTCCCCTCGGCAGAATGACCGTAAGGCCTTGTGCCAGGAAGGAAGTGCTAACATCAGTCTCTGTTAGTGGGGAGATGGGTGGCGGAAGAGCAAGAAGAGCGCGCCCGGGGATCTGTGCTGGGGGTAAAAAGTGCAGCACCTCAGCTAGCAACGGCTCAGCCGTCAGGTGGAATATTGTGTGGAGTCACTCACAGAAGGAGATAGGTGAGACCTAGGGCTCCTTTCGGGGGGTATAGGTGGGTGGGTTTCACTCCTGGGTATCTCCCCGTATAGCTGAGAAGTGAGAAGTGAGAGTCTTCTCGTCGGCCCCGTTTCTGGGCTTCAGAACAGAGGAGGCCTTGGAGCAGGAAGTTCCCTCTGCTGGGAAAAGCTGGCCTGGGTGTGAAGAAGCCGTGGCTGGCAAGCTGTGAGTCTCTCCCAGGAAAACTGGGGGAGGTGCCCATTGCTTCTTTATTCTCGCATCCCAGGGCCAGCCTAGAGTCCCTTTCACAGACAGACCAGAAAACCCATGGAAAAAGCCTCCCTCTATTCAGGAATGCCCTAATCCACCTGCTTCCACCTTCATTCTGGGGCCCCAACCTCCAAGATCAAATAAGCTTTGGAAATGATCCAACCACAGAGCAAGGGGGCACACCTCTGAGGCATGATCAAACCAACCAAGCTTGGAAGCAGGAAGATCTGGCACGAATGTGACCCTGCCTATCTTTCCAGTCTCATTTCCCAGCTTCTCCCACCTTTGCTCACTCTGTTCCGGTTATACTGGAACGGTGCTAAGAAATGGAAGGTCCTTTCCCAGTCTCAGGTCCCAACTCCTGCCACAGGCACCAGCCAGTCACCTGCCCTCTCTCCTCTGTTCCTCTCCCCCAAATCACATTTCCATCCCTTATTTATATTCCTCGTAAGTTTCAGATGCGGGGTTTGCCTGGCCGTATCTCCTTTAATGCATCACGGAACCTGGGTAGGGGATGGAGAAGTGAATATATTAAAATCCCGTTTGTGTGCAACAGTGCCATGCACTAGTTATTCACTTCATTTTCTAAGTATCACAATTCCAGGGGCTCCTACGTAGGATCCTAAAGGCTGTCTTTGGAAACACAGTTTTTCAAAAGTTGCTTCTATACACTACCTTCTAATTTTTAGAAGCCATTTATAAGTTTCCTTTTGGAAGGTAAATTATAAACAAAGAACTGCCCCTATAAGGAAGTACGTTGTGGGAAGGAAAAGCCAACCATGGAGGGACCATAAAAACCATCGTTCAGCAAACAGTGACAAACAATCTGGTTTGTGTGATGTGCTGTGCCAGGTGCTGGGGATACAAAGACAAGACAGACAAGTTCCTGCCCTCATAAAGCTTACGTTCTAGTAGGAGAAAGAGATAATAAGCAAGTAAACAAGTACCGTAATGCATAGAAAGCAAAGTGGCATCAAGATAGAGACGAATAGGGTGAGAATGTGAAGAACTTACTGTAAACATGGTAGCCAGGAAAGGCCTCTCTGAAGAGGTGACATTTAAATTCAGACTTGAAGGACCTGAAGGATGCAGCTCAGCAGAACTGGGATAATTGTGTTCCAGCAAAGACTACAGCACGTGTAAAGGTCCTGAGGTGGGAAATAGCTTGGCACTTTCAAATTGCTAAACGAATACAGTATAACTGGAACAGAGTGAGCAAAGGTGGGAGAAGGTGTGAAATGAGGCTGGAAAGATGGGCAGGGTCACATTCGTGCAAGACCATCTAGGCTGAGGTAAAGAATTAGGATTTTGTTGTAAGTGCCACAGGAAATAGAAGTGAGATTATTTTGTTTATGCATTAAGATGTCCCTCTGTGGAGAATAGATTGGGTTAGCAAGGCATGACTTACGGGGTAGTCCAGTGAGTTCTTACTGCTTTTTGAAGTCTTTCAGGGCTTGGAAAGGCTTTACAGAAGAATATAAAGTGGGGTTGAAAGAGTAGGTGAGAAAGGATGTTAAAAACAGACACAAATACTCTTGAAATTACATTACAACTCATATGTATTTTGCCCTCTTAGAATATTATTTGGTTCATTTCAATATTATCCTAGGCACTGCCATCCTTGTTAAATGTCATATCCCATAAAAGCAGTTCCAAGTAGCTGATTCAGAGACTTGAAGTTTGCTGTAAGATCCCGAGGACATCTTACACGTTTTCACATCTGGGCTTTACTGTGGTCATACAACATAATGCCTCCTCCTGTGCATATTACATCTCCTGGAACAGCAAGAATAAAAGAGACCAGTGTACTCTTTTGCAAGGTTCAGCTCAGTTCTCCCTATAGCAGTTCAGGTGTGGGACACAGATATGGAGCTGAGGACAGAGAAAGGAAAGGGAAAGCCAGTAAGTGTTGGCCCAGCTGTATCATGGTTTGCATTCTACATGCTCTTCATGAAAATGCTTCTGCTGGAGAGAAGTTTAATAAGACAAAACATGTTAGAGCCTGTCTTAGCATAGCATAATGGAGAGAAAGTTGAACTAAAATTTTGTTGTATTGCAGGTTTATAATACTGGATTTTTATTAACTGCTGCTTTGTTCTACTTTGAATACAAGAGGTGAGCATACGATATAGAAGAGAACTAGATCAGAAAAGCCACAACCAAATCAAATCCTTGGAAAGAAAATTAATATTAATGCAAAAAGAAAAGCACCTTAATGTAGGCAGAAATACAACTGAAATCTTTGAAAGGCAGATGCGAAAAAGAATTTGAGAACTTTTCTCCTATGATGATCGTGAATCACACTTAAGAACTGCCCATGCAATTTTTCTATTTGTGAACAGATGTTGCAAAGGAACAACCAGTAGACCTAAGTCCACTAGTGACAAGCATATTTACATAGTTGGCTTGCATTGACAATTCCATCCTTGGCTTCAAGCAAAATTAATATTGATAATCTAAAATTTGACATGGAAATGGAGAAAAAGCACAAGGAGAAATTATCATTTGGGTAAATAGTTCTGCCTTGATGTACTGTTACCTCTTAATGAAGAGATGCAGCATGAATTATATGAAAATGACCACTTGAGAAGAATGAAAAAGGCAATATGGGTAAATTGATAAGCAGTCACTATGATGTTTATATCATAAACATCATATATTCACTGATGCCATTTCTACCTTTCCTCCTACCAGTGCTTTACTATAATAACTGGAGAGGTGATAGGAATGCAAAGTAATACCTACTGCAGAGTAGTAGATTATTGATTTTGCTGCTCGTGTTACCAGCCCTCAAATACTCCCACCCACCCAACTGCAGGACGGCTCAGCAGGTTAGCAGGCCACAGGTGATTAGCAAAGTTAATCAGAATTCATCAGAATTCTGAAGGGCACAAAAACAATATGAATGTAATGGAATTGCACTTTGTGCTACTCAGATCAGATGCACTGTCACCTTAACTTACTATGAACGACACGATCAAGCCGTTTCATTTCCCAAACATGGGCTCAGACTTGTCTTCAGGCTACATAGCATGTTTCAATGTTATGTTCCTTACTGCAAAGGGAGGAAAGGAAATGTTTCCTGATTTTAACAATAGCACCCATGGTCAGGCACCCTCTCCTCTTGCCTCAACAAACCACAGAGGAAAACCCTCCTCATATGTACTATGCTTATAAAGTCAGATGTTACTAAGAAATCCAACAGAATAGTGATCATCCAAGGCAACTATCAAAAACCTTTATCTCCATCATTTAGGAAAACCCAATAAGGCTGCAGAATAGCTTTTTCCACCATGCACAGCCCCCACCGCACATATAGACACATCTCGCCACAAATGGGCATCACCTGAATATTTTATAAATTGCTACAAATCCTAATTTGAGATTACAATCATTAGTCTTATTAAACCTTCAATGATTCAACACTGAGAGATGGAAATTATATGGAAAATAACCTATTGTGTTCTCTTCTCAAAATCGGTGTGTGACAGAACGGCCAGCTGTTCCTTCCATAGTGTGCAGTTGTTGCTAGGAAGTAGCTGCCCAGCCAAGGAATCCATTTCTTAGCTCTCTGGCACCACACTGGAATGTGAGCATAAGTGATGAAAGTCACTTCCAGGCTGAAGTGAGGAAAGAGCATGTGTGTCTCCCTTCCCCTTCATCACCCCCTGCCAGATGGAGACAAGGAGCTCTAGGGATTCAGAAACTGGTGGAACCCCAAGAGTAAGGAAGTCTGTGTCCCAAGTCACCATGAGAAACTTCTACCTGAAGAACAGCCACCTTTGCCTTTGTATGAAGAAAAAAAGTATTTTATTGTGTTAAGCAACTGGAATTTGGGGGTTTATCTATCAACCCGCTAATTAATAGATAATTTTGAGAATAGATAATTTATAGCAACTAGTGTTAACCTAATTTAACTGAAACAGAGTGGAGGTGGCTATAGATTAGTAAATATAGTGTACTAGGTGATAGTTGATAGTTTGTGTTTCTCTTCTTAATTTCTTGGTGTACTCAGTAAAGCTCAGATTATATCACCTAGAGATCCAAGCTCTGGTGGAAGTTACATTCTGGGACTAATATAAAGGAGAAAAATGTTTGCTTTAGAAGAACTGTCATTTTTAAGAGCAACCATTCCAGAGTGGAACATGGTCATTTTCTTGCTAAAGACCACCGTGCCTTTAGTAGGCAAATGGAAGCCATCGGGGCTACAATAAAGAATCTAAAAGTAGAGGAGAATGCTGTCAGTAAAATGGCAGAATAGGAGTTTTCTACCATCATTTCCCCATAGACGCATTGATTTTGACGACTACCCATGGATGAGAGTACTGTAGTAGTAGCCTGGGTGGCCAGTGGAGAAATGCCAGAACATTATTGGAGTGAAAAATCCAAGAATAGATGCATTGAAGAGGGCAAGAAGAACAGTTTCCCTTTACCCATGGCAACTCTCCTGCAAGGTAGCACAACTTAGTGCCAGGAGAGATCTCCTCAGCCCACAATTTCTCCCACGGGAAGAAGTGAGACAATAGTGAGTGAGCTCCTGGCTCCTCCAGCTGTGTGAGACACTGCCCAAGAGGCCCACTTCTTTCTCACCCCACAGAAAATACAGAGCTGAGTGGGGAGGGAGGCTGCAATCAGGGAAGAGAGGCAAAGACTCACAGCCACTAGGGCTCAGAACTCAACAAGGGGCCATGGACCCCACTTACTGCTTCAGGGAGTCCATCAGAAACCCACCCCTGAGCTGTTTGGGATGTCTCACTTGCAGACCACCCTAACTGGCCCATGGTACTCCCAATGCCCCACATGTATCACTACCCCCTACCCTGTAGCCTGTTCTTCACATGTGTCCCTGGAGACAGGAAGTGCAAGCCTCTGCAGATAGCATGTGCAGACAGACCACCCAACTCCATGGGACTGGGAGAAAGCACACAAATGTGAGCATTTTGGGGCACTGCTCTAGGAAAGACAAACAAGAGCCTCTCAGCATCTGGTCTGGCGCTGCAGGATTGACAGAAGCCATGCAATCTTAAGAATTTCCTTCAAAGAGGGAGCAAGAGGGGCCGAATGGACGCATCCATAGAAAAGCCCTGAGAGAGCTGTCAAATACCCAGCTGAGCTGACCGGTGAAGGTGTTTCTCCCTGAAGCCAGTCAGTGAAGACTGGAGGACGTGACTACGTATCCAAATGCAAAGATGGTAACTCAAGACTTTGAAGAATACGAAAAACCAAGGAAACATGTCACCACCCAAGAAACACGTTTTTCCAGTAAACAACCCTCCAAAATGGAGCTCTACATATTTCCAGACACGTTTAAAATAATTGTTATTAAGAAAAAACACAGTGAGCCGCAAAGAGAACACAGACAACTTAATGAAATCAGGAAAACAGCACATGAACCAAATGAGAAGTTTAACAAACAGAAATAAAAAACAAACAATATGTAGGTCAGAAGGTACAAAGTGGCAGATATGTAGGAAGAACGAGTCTAGAGATCTAATGTACACATGAGGACTGCAGGTAATAAAACTGTACTAGATCCTGGATTCATACTATTAATCAATAAGTGGATTTTAGCTGCTTTTGCCATAAAAAAGGGTAATTATGTGAGTTGATGGATATTTAATTTGCTTCATTATGGTAATCTGTTTACTATATATGTACTCTATAGCATCATATTGTATACAAGCATACTTTAAAGATAATGTGGGTTTAGTTCCAGTCCATTTCCATAAAGAAAACATCACAATAAAGTGGGTCACATGAACTTTTTGTTTGCCAGTGTGTACAGAAGTTATGTTTACCCTATACTGTAGGCTATTAGGTGTGCAAGAACATTATGTCTAAAAATAAAATGGGCCAGACGCAGGGCTCATGCCTGTAATCCCAGCACTGTGGGAGGCCGAGGTAGGCAGATCACTTGAAGTCAGTAGTTCAAGACCAGCCTAGCCAACATAGTGAAACCCTGTCTCTACTAAAAAATACAAAAATTAGCTGCATGTGGCGGCAGGTGCCTGTAATCCCAGCTACTTGGGAGGCTGAGGCTGGAAAATCGCTTGAACCTGGGAGGCAGAGGTTGCAGTGAGCTGAGATTGCGCCACCACACTCCAGCCTGGGCAACAGAGTGAGACTCTGTCTCAAAAAAAATAAAATAAAATAATAAAAATAAAATGGACATACCTTAATTTAAAAATACTTTCAAAGTTGAAATCAATCATCTCAAACCTTGCTGCTTCTTTATCAATTCAGTTTATGTAATATTATAAATTATTTGTTGTCATTAAAACAATGTTCATGGCATCTTCACCAGGAGTAGATTCCATCACAAGAAATCAATTTCTTTGCTCATCCATAAGAAGCAACTCCTCATCTATTAACATTTTATTATGAGATTGCAGCAATTCAGTTATATCCTTAGGCTCCACCTCTAATTCTAATTCTCCTGCTACTCCCATCCCATCTTACAAATACATACTCCACTGAAGTCTTAAACTCCTCAGAGTCATCCACAGAGGTTGATTTTGACCTCCTTCTATTAATGACAAATATTCTTATTGGCATCTTCACTGATGAATCCTTTCACAAGGTTTTCAACTTACTTTGCTCAGATTCATTAAAGGAATCATCATCTATGGTGGCCATAGCATTATGAAACATATTTCTTAAATCATAAAACTTGAAATTTGAAATTATTCCTTAATCCATAGGCTACAGAATGGATGTTGTGTTAGCAGGCGTGGAACCAACATTAAACTCCGTGTACATCTCCATCAGAGCTCTTGAGTGACTAGGTGCAATGTCAGTGAGCAGTAATATTTTGAAAGGAATCTCTTTTTCCAAGTGGTAGGTCTCAACAATGGGCTTAAATATTCAGGAAATCATGCTGTAAACCGATATGCTGTTATTCAGACTTTGTTGTCCCATTAATAGAGCACAGGTAGACTAGATTTTGCATAATTCTTATGCACCCTAGGACTTTCAAAATAGTAAATAGTGTTGGCTTCAACTTAAAGTCATCAGCTGCATTAGCCCCTAATAAGAGAGTCAGCCTGTCCTTTGAAGTTTTGAAACAAAGCTTTGATTTCCTCTCTCTAGCTATGAAAGTTCTAGATGGCATCTTCTTCTAACAGAAGGCTGTTTTGTCTACATAGAAAATATATTGTTTAGTAAAGCCACCTTCATTAATTACCTTAGCTAGGTCTTCTGGGTAACTTTTGGAGCATCTACATCAGGACTTGCTGCTTCACCTTGTACTTTCTTTTTTTGAGACAGAGTCTCACTCTTTTGCCAGGCACCAGGTGGGAGTGCAGTGGCACAATCTTGGCTCACTGCAACCTCCGCCTCCCGGCTTCAAGCAATTCTCCTGCTTCAGCCCCCTAAGTAGCTGGGACTACAGGTGCGTGCCACCATACCCAGCTAATTTTTGTATTTTAGTAGAGATGGGGTTTCACTATGTTGGCCAGGATGGTCTTGATCTCTGGACCTCGTGATCTGCCTGCCTCAGCCTCCCAAAGTGCTGGGATTACAGGTGTGAGCCACTGCGCCCAGCCCACCTTGCACTTTTATGTAATGGAGATTGCTTCTTTCTTTAAACCTCTTGAACCAACAACAAGTGCTAGCTTCAGATTTTTCTTCTGCACCTTCTTTGTCTCTCTCATTCTTCCTAGAATTGAAGAGAGTTAAGGTCCTTCTCTGGATCAGGGTTTGGCTTAAGAAAATGTTGTGGCTGCTTTGATCTTTTATTCAGACAACTAAAACTTTCTCCATATTAGCAATAAGGCTGTTTTGTTTTCTTATCATTTATGTGTTCATTGGAGTAGCACCATTAATTTCCTTCAAGAAATTTTTCTTTGCTTTCACAACTCGGCCAAGTGTTTGGTGCGAGAGGCCAAACTTTGGATCCATCTTGGCTTTCAACGTGCCTTCCTCACTAAGCTAAACGGTTTTAGCTTTTAATTTAAAGTAAGAAACATGTGATTCTTCCTTTCACTGAAATAATTAGAGGCCACTGTAGGGTTATTAACTAATTTAAATATTATTGTGTCTTAGGGAAGTGGAAGCCCCAAGAAGAGGAGAGAAGTAGGTTGGCAGAGCAGACAAAGTTTATCAATTAAGTTTGCTGTCTTATATGAGTGTGGTTTGTGGTGTCCCAAAACACTTATAGTAATAATCAAACATCACCAATTGCAGATTACCGTAACAGACACAATAATAACGAAAAACTTTAAATATTGTGAGAATTACTGAAACGTGACACAGAGACAAGAAGTGCATACGTGCTGTTGGAAAAATGGCAGCAATAGATTTGCTTGATGCAAGGTTGCCACAAACTTTCAATTTGTGAGAAAAAGGCAATTATCTCTGGAGCACAGTGGAACAAAATGCAATAAAACAAGGTGTTCCTGTACCTTAAATAAGCACAATAAAATTTATTTTGAAAAATTCTGGAGCTGAAGAAAGAATTAATAAACTTAAAAATGCAGTGAAGAGCATCAAAAACTCACTTGATCAAGCGGAAGAAAGAATCTATGAACTCAAAGCAGATTATTTGAAATTATCCAGTCGGAGGAGAAAAGAAAAAATGACTGAAAAGAAATGAGAAAAGGCTGTGGGATTTATGGAACACTATCAAGAGAACTAATACACAGATTATAGCAGTACCAGAAGGAAAAGAGAGAGAAAGTACCAGAAGAGAGAAAGAAGTGAAAAACTGATTTAAAGAACAAAAATTTCCCCAAACCTGGAGAGAGATATGGACAGCCAGGTACATGAAGATCAAAAATTCCCAAACAGAGTCAACCCAAAGATAACTTTTCCATTGTTAGGCGAGGTATTAGAGCCCAGGCAATGGAAAGTGGTCAGCTCACAGATAGCGGGATACTAAGAATAATTTATCAATAACAGTACAGATTTGAAAAGTAAACTTTTATTAGATAGAACACTGAAGAAGAGTGCATCAGAGCACGTCAACAAGAGGTGCGCTGTGGTAGATTTTTCCTTACGTGTATTTATGGACCTTAAAGCAGAAGCATTCAGGGTAATTTAGACCATATTAGGCACGTAGGTCATGATAAATTATTACATTTGTAGACATTTTGGTGCCTTGATGTCAGCAAGCATTACACAATGAGTTTTGACATACATGCATTCTGGAGATGTATAAATATTCTAGTTATTGATAAATTTGGGGCAAAGAAGCCTGGTACCAGATGCCAGCTTTAGATAATAGGGAATTCTAATTACTTCTAAATTCCTTAGAGAAGTTTTACCTCTAGATGGTCACCAAGTGATCTTTGCTTTCTTCAACCATGACACATTAAATTCAAATTGTCACAGTAGGTAGCTAGTCAGACATGAGCAGAGCAGGAGAGAGCTCCTCACTTCCCACCCCCACCACAACCACAGACACAGCACACACACACACACACACACACACACACACACACATCAGGAATGTCAGGCAACCATCAGAGAGACAGCCCTAACTGTATCTCTAAAATAATAATTCGCTGCAACCAATGCCAGGGAAAGACAGTCGCCTAATAAACCAAAACACCTGAAACTGGTCATTGGCAGCTTCCTGTTAAGATTTCAGGAGATGGATGAGTGGGCTCAAGTGTGCACATTAAGAGGCAAAATGGCAGTTAGACCGGTATATGACCTTCTAAGGACATTTGACTGATAAGAAAAGGATGCTTCAAGTGAGCACGTGTACAACTCCAGTACACATACTGTGCATGCACCCCTCCCAGGTGTTAGTAGGCCATTGCACATGCAGACCGCCCACCCCAAGGGAAGAATCAGGGAAGAAGGAACACAATACCCAAGAAGCATGCCAGCATATAAAACTCCAAGTCAAAATGTCAAACTCCACAGCTGATCTCTCAAGTCACCTGCTTGGCCCTCTTCCAAGTGTACTCTACCTCTTTCATTCCTGCTCTAAAGCTTTTTAATCAACTTTCATTACTGCTCTGAAACTTACCTCTGTATCTCCTTCTGCCTTATACCCCTGAGCTGAATTCTTTCTTCTGAGGAGGCAAGAATTGAGATTGCTGCAGACCTGTATGGATTCGCTGCTGGTACCATACTTTGGTGCCATGATTCAAATATATTCTGCTGTTAACATACTTTGGTGCTGTGACGCAGCAACGTTCCACTGCTAACATACTTTAGTGCTGCGTGACTCAGCTATGTTCCCTCGTGGTAAGAAACTTCTACACCTTGCCTTCTTCAGCTGGAGGCATTCAACCCCTATACATGGTTTTCTCCTCCCCTTTTACTCCCCTGGTTACTAACCAACTCCCAGAATGACTCCTCTCAGCCACAAGTGGCTCTGCTCCTCCTGACTGATATCTCAGCTCACTCTGGCAGGTGGCTTGTGGGGATGGGAAAAACCTTGGGGCCCACATCAAGTAGAACTGAGGCACTAATGGCCCTTCTAAACAGGGAGCTCATGAGAGTGATAGGGCTAAAGCCTAAACCCATGCAATGTTTGGGATTTCTGCTTTTTCAACTAAAATTCTCTCTTTCCCCCCACCCCCCCCGAAAAAAACCCTACACTGCCTATTCTCCTGTTTTCTCTATGTGTATTCTGAAATGACCTTGCACACCCACTAGACTGCCTTAGGGGCAAGTCCACCTCTTTGTTTTCACTGTGCATGCCACATGACTTCTTCAACACACACTCCCTGTAATTCATGTTCCTGCAGCTCTTGCTGCATTTGCATGGCAGCAAGGACATGGGCTTCCTTGCAGGTATCCCCTGAGATGTATACTTGTTTTTACTCTACCAACTCATATGACTTCCAACCCTTCCCCTGTCTCTTGGCACATTGTGGAGATAGACGCTAATTGGAACCCTGGCTTTGCCAGCAACTTACGACTTCCCATATGCTTTTGTTCCTGTTATGCTCCAAGGGTAAGTTTTTCAGTGGCTTTTGAAGCAGTTTGTCCACCTGCATAAGGCCTCACTCTGTGGCCCTTTATGAACCCCACGTACTTGATTTTTTTGAGTTAGAACTCCTCCAGAAGGAGGGAAAGTTCTTCCTTTGCCATTTGTGAGTTCTAACTCCAAACCCCAATCCTCTGGAAGTTACTACTTTATGTCAAGAGGGTAAATAAAAGTTTCCCTCTAAAATTCAAGAGCTGGTGTTTTTGTAAGTATGTGAAGGCTTCCCATGCGTATTCGTCTCACTTCCTCCCACTTCTTCTTGTAGTCTCCATTTCTCTAATCACTTCCATGCCCTTCTCAACATGCATCAAGGCCTTCAAGGTCATATTCAAAAGAAGGGAAGTCCAGCCTCCTTCAGCCAGTTAGCTGAAAAGCAGGCCTCTTTTCTACTTAAAGAACATAGAAAATGGGAATCTGAGAAAAGATAATGATTTTGTTGCTAAAATGCTCCAAGTGAGAGTCACTATGAGGTCATGGAGACAAGGATATAGGCCAGCCCAAGACCGCAGGCACAACAGACCCACAGGACAGAGATAAAGCCTGGTCCCAGACTAACAGATTACCATTAGAACAAAGACAGGCAAGGTTAGGGATACATGGTAAGCCAGGTTCATTCTGGAACCTCAAGGATAAACAGGGGGCCCACTGTTTACTCCAATATCTCCTCTATTCTCAAGTGCATAATTGTGATGAGATGGGGCCAAGGTAAAGGGTACATGGTAAGACTGGTTCATTCTGGAACTCTAAGGATGAATAAGGGATGCCCCATATAGAATAATAGGAAAATAAGAGGGTATACCTTGTTTTTAATTTTTTCTTCTCTATCTTCACAGACAGGTAATCTCGTCTCCATACCACATGACATATCCCTTGGATGCATCTCCCAAAACAGAAAGATTCCCCCAAACCTTAAAACAAGAAACTAGTTTTCCTCTGTAACACTATTAGGCTTAAAAATGAATGAAAAGAAAATTGCAGAAGTCGGCCTTAGAACCCAGTGCTCCTGTGTAGGAGGTCCTCAAATCAGCCTCTTCAGTCTTTCATAACTGAGAGCAGAATAAGAAGGACAGGGCTAAGAAAAAGGAGAAACAAAGGGAAAGAAGGTGAGCTCAACCATTGGCTGCTCTGCAAGCCCACCAGCCCCCTCCAGGTTGCCCCAAGGACACTTCTCCAGGTAATTACCATTGGTGCAGGAAGCCAGGTCACTGTAAGGCACTGCCCCTGTAGGATAAAAGCCATGTGGATGGCTTGCCCCTTCTGCCAGAAGGTTGGCCATTGGAAATGAGACTGCTCTGAGGTCCAAACCACCCATGGGACAGAATCTCAACTCCTGATGGCCTTGAGCTAAAGGGGCTGTCTGCTCTGGCTGGCTTCCAAATCAGACACTACCATCAACAGGACAAAGCTGAGGGCAACTCTGGAGGTTGCAAGTAAAATTATAGATTTCCTCTTTGGGTTCAAGAACTGACTACTCTGTGCTAATCTTCTCTGAGCAACTCTCTTCCAAATCTTGTCAGGTAATTGGGAGAAATGGCACCCCTCCCTCCAAAAGAAAATATTCACATCCCTTTATATTACTTAAGGGACCAGTCCCAGGTGATGTCTAAATACCCAACACCTCTTGAGGGCAAAAATATACTCACCAGCATGGGTGCTTGCTTAATATTTACCCGACCCCTGAATTCATCTTTCTAATAGCTCTATTTCTCCAAGGAAAGCTACCTAAATCTTTAACCAATAACTTCATCCTCGACAATCCTACCCCAGTGGTATAGAAATAGCCCATACTTAATCAGACAAGCCCTACCAAAAATCTAACTGAGCAATATATTGAGGGGAGATAACTCCTCCAGTACAGAATGTAAATAACCTCCCATGTGCCCCCCTTTAAAGAACTTGCAAAACAGCATGCAGTACAATTCAACAGTTTGTCAAATTCAAAGGATCTAAAGGCAAGGAAGGTTATAAAGAAAAGAGATTTGATCTGAAAAAGTATCTTGTATGGTAAATTCTTGTCCTAAAGTAAAATAACTGGTTGCTTAAAGAGAGTGATGTTTAGGACAAGTTAGAAAGTCAAAGCATGTTGTAGATAGTCTGTGTGAGTCATAAAAAAGATTCATGAAAGGGAATTTATAAAAGAAATGTTATACAATTTTAAAGGTTATTATGCCTACTAAATGCTTCATAAACTTCTACGATGACTTAACTGTACGCCTTGTCTGCTTTAAAGCTAGGTAAAGCCTGGGGACATACAGAGTTAGCCATGCCCCCTGGCTATGCTGGAAAGAATCAAGCCCTACCTGCACTTCTGTCTGATGTCCTTGTCAATTGTGTCTTTGACTGTGGCTGCCCTAAGACTTTTTGTCATCCACAGACCATTGTCTTGTTTTAATTGTCTTTAACAGGTGGTTTCATAATCAGTCTAAGACTCTAACAGGCGCTCTTTTTTAATTTTTTTGAGAGAGAGTCTTGCTTTGTCACCCAGGCTGGAGCACAGTTGCACAATCTTGCCACCTCAGGTTAAAGCAATTCTCCTGCTTCAGCCTCCTGAGTAGCTGGGACCACAGGCATGTGCCACCACAAAAGGCTATATTTTTGGTATGTTTAGTAGAGACAGATTTTCACCATCTTGACCAGGCTGGTCTCAAACTTCTGGCCTCAAGTGATCCACCTGCCTTGGCCTCTGAAAGTTCTGGGATTGCAGGTATGAGCCACTGTACTTGGCCTAACAGGTGCTCTTAAATGCAGGTTTCAGATAACTTTGGAGATTGTGACATTAGAATAAAGAAAAAAGACCTTTCAGGACTCTATTGGAGAGCTGAAATGTTCGTGAATATCAAGCAGAACAGGAGTTAGCTGCCTGGACTGAACTGATAGAAGATTGAAATAATCCTTTTATGAGTTTTTGCTTAAAACCCATTGCTGATCCTTTGTTTTTCAAAGCCAAGAAAACTTTTCTTTTGAGTTATTTATAGCTTTTAACAATTGAGTAAAATATACTCTTGTAAACAAAATTTGGAGCTCATTTTTTTCTCTCTACCTAATTTCTCCAGAATTTGGAAACTATTTGCATTTTTAACTTACGGCAATATAGTTATTTGCATAAGTGCAATAAGAATCTGTTTTCAAGGGCCAGGCACAGTGGCTCATGCCTGTAATCCCAGCACTTTGGGAGGCCAAGGTGGGTGAATCACAAGGTCAGGAGTTCAAGACCAGTGTGGCCAACATGGTGAAACCCTGTCTCTACTGAAAATACAAAAAATTAGCTGGGCGTAGTGGCGGGTGCCGGTAATCCTAGCTCTGCAGGAGGCTGAAGCAGGAGAATTGCTTGAACCTTGGAGGCAGAGGTTGCAGTGAGCCAAGATTGTGCCACTGCACTCCAGCCTACGCAACAGAGCAAGATTCCATCTCAAAAAAAAAAAAAAAAAAAAAGAGTCTGTTTTCTACAGGACACAATTGGACAAACTGGTTATTTTACCAAGGATTTGACTGGAATGGCATGCTTTCCTTCAAGGAATCAAAATGAAATTATGAAGCCAATAAAAGCCCCTTCAGAAAACTACCCTCATACCTTGGCTACATAGTCCCTGTATGGGGTTCCTGGTCTGTGGTAAGTAAAGAATGTCACTTTCTAACAGGCCTAGAAGTCCCAAGTTACTTTGGGACCTCAAGAGGAGAGAAATTTTACCTGAGTCATACAGGTATTTGATGGTGCCAACCTAAGGCTTTTAAAAGGTCTCATCTGAAATTCCTTAAGGAACAAAGTTTCATTAAAGCCAATTTTAAAAGGAGGCTATACGGCAAATCATTATTCTCACTGTGCTTTATGCAAATAATCAGGTCAAGTATAACAAGTCTTTAGTTTATTTTGTGAACAAGTCAGTTCTATCATGATTTGTCTTTAATAAAACTGAGGACTGGAGAGAAAATATTATGTTTCAAAAACTATGGTACACCTATTATTAGATTATGGTCTCGTCAGTTGTTTCTGAGTTTTTGTCTGCAATTTAGACAAACCCATCTTATTCCTGTGAACCAACCAGTGATCTCTGGCTGCAACTCAGAAGAAACAAGATGGATGGGTAATGTAAAAATCTGGATCAGCATTCTAATTCGGAGTGCATATTGGAACCAGCTAGCAACCCCATGTGCCCAAGTCTTAGCAGGCATAACTTTAGCCATCAGCTACCCGAGCATATTGACAGTCTCAGAATTGTTTGGAGCTATCATCACCCCCTTATTTGGTTTGACATTCTTCTAGTTCTAATAACCCTATTTGTCTCCTTTTGTCTTCAGGCCATCAAGTTCCAGATGGTGTCACTGACAGATACGGTCCTCTCAATATTCAAGAGCCACCCTTCTACAGAGGACCCCTAGACTGCTCATCAGTGGGACACGACAGAGGCAAAAACCTGGTTGGATACTGCTTTCACCAACCCATGGAGCCAACTCTGCCCTGACAGCTAGCAAGAGGCCAAGACCTGCAGAACAACTGCAAACACGCCTCTCTTGTCAGGAATCAGTTACAGAAGATTGACCTTCGTCCGTTTTCCTCAGAGAATTGGGGCATTGGACTCTTCAAGGGGGAACTGTTACAGTAGGTAGCTAGACAAGCTTGAGCAGGGCAAGAAAGGGCCTAACCTCCAACCCTGCTACACACACACCAAAAATTTCAGGCAACCATCAGGTTATGGTCAGATGATTGTTAAATGTCTCTCTAAAATAATAATTGGTCACAGCCAACGCCAGGGAAAATCAGTCTCCCGATAAATAGAAACACCTGAAACTGGTGATCAGCAGCATCCTGATAAGATCTCAGGAGTTGGGTGAATGGGCTCAAGTTTGCACATTAAGAGGCAAACTTGTGGAGTTTAACTAGTATATGACCTTCCAGGGACATTTGACTGGTAAGGGAAGAATGCCTCAAATGAACATATATACAACTCCAGTAAACACACTGTGCAAGCTCTCCTCTCAAGTGTTAGCAGGCCACTGCAGGTGCAGACAGCCCCTCCCAAAGGAAGAAACAGGGGAGAAAGGATGCAAGGCCTTGGAAGCATGCTAATGTATGAAACCCCAAGACAGAAGGTCAAACCGTGCCCTTATCTCTCAAGTCACCTGCTTTACCCTCTTCCAAGGTGATCTCTCAAGTCACCTGCTTCACCTTCTTCCAAGTGTACGTTACTTCCTCTCATTCCTGCTCTAAAGCTTTTTAATAAACTTTCACTCCGGATCTGAAACTTGCCTTAGTCTCTCCTTCTGCTTATGTCTCTCAAACTCTTTCTTCTGAGGAGGCAAGAATTGTGATTGCTGCAAACCTGTATGGATTTGCCACCAGAAGCAAAACTTAGACAAATCAAAGACAAAGAGAATTTTGAAAGCAGCAAGAGAAAACATTTGTCCTAATTTCAAATTATATTAGAAAACTGTAGCAATCAAAAGAGCATGGCACTAGCATAAAAACAGATACATAGACCAATGAAAAAGTAGAGAACCCAGAAATAAACCCATGCATATGCAGTTAGCTGATCTTCAACAAAAGCACCAAGAATACACAATAGGGAAAGAATAGTGAAGGAAATTAAAATACTTTATCCCAAAATACATTTCTTTGACATATTTTTAAATGGCTGCTTCTTGGCCAGCAGGCAGAAGTGGCCTTGTGAAGCTATTCTAAGTGGGGGAAATTTGCATCTGTAGAGAATCTCCTTTAATGACGCCATCTCTACTTCCCTTCCTATGCCTTCCCTCAGATCCAGGAGAGGTAGAGAGTCTGACGCCTTAATTATTTATTTAAAACCTTTTCCTCCACCTCTGGCAGATGAACTGACACCTTTAAAGATCTGAAAAGAAACATTTACTATCTGTTCTCTCTGAGGGAGGCTTCATCTACATAAAAAGGCCACCTTTGCTAGTCAAGCCTCCTCATTTCTCTCTCTCTAAACCTGCCTTGCCATTAAACCTGATTTGCCTGTTTTCCAGACTTGCTGTTAGTCCGCACTCTTTACTGAGGTCTCAGGATAATATAGGCGTTTCTGTAACTCATTGGGAAGTTGGGCTTTTATTCTGAAGGCTCCTGTGGATGCATGTTAAATAAATTTTTATGCCTTTTCTCCTATAAATCAATCTGCCTAATGTCAGTGATTTTTAGCAAACCCTTAGGGGTCCAAGAGCCTATGACTCCCACAGTAATTTTGTCAATAACGGGCTGAGAAAAGTGAATATTGACATATAAAAGAAAGAAATTGTACTCTTATTTTACAGTGTATGCAAAAATCAACTCAAAATAGATTAAAGAGTTAAAATAAGACCTGAAAACAAAAAACTCCTAGAAAACATAGGGAGAAAGCTTTCTGACATTGGTCTTGGCAGTGAATTTTGGATATAACATCAGTAGCAAAGTCAACTAAAGCAAAAATAAACAAATGGAACTAAATTAAACAAAAACTTTCTACACAGGAACGGAAACAATCAGCAAAATAAAAAGAAAACTGACAATAAGGGGAAATATTTGCAAACCATATCTCAGATAAGAAGTTAATATCCAAAATATATAATGAACTTGTAAACCAAAATTAAAATTCTAAGCCCCCCTACCTGACTGGTGGACCATCCCCTCAGCCAAGGGCATTTCAAATTGTCCCAAAAAACTAGTTCAGGCCATGATGGGAAGTAGGGGGTCAGACATGCCTCACAAACATCAACACAACAACCTTAAGACTGATAGAACAGACTTTTTAAAAAATCTGATAAGAAACATCGTCTGTTCTCTCTGAAGCCTACCTGTAGGCTTCGCAGACAAAATAAAGCCTACCTGCAGGCTTTGTTTACATGATTGGTCTCCACATCCCTTTATCAAAACCCAGACATTCCCTTCTATTTGATTCCAGGTCTTTAGATAAAAACTCTTTCAACCATTTGCTAATCAGAAAATCTTTAAATCTGCCTGTGACCTGGAAATCCTTGCTTTGAGTTGTCCCACCTTTCTGAATTGAGCCAATGTACATCTTACATGTATTGACCTATATATATCTTGTGTCTCCCTAACGTGTATAAAACCAAGCTGTACCCTAATGTTGGGCATATATTATCAGGACATCCAGAGGCTGTTGTTCACAGACGTATCCTTAACCTTGGCAAAACAAACTTTCTAAACTGATTGAGACCTGTCTCAAATACTTTTGGTTTACAAACTCATATAAATAAATAGCAGGAAAAAAAAAAACTGATTTAAAAATGGGAAAATAACTTGAAGAGACATTTTTCCAAATAACACATACAAATGGCCAACAAGTATATAAGAAGGTTCTCAACCTCACTAATTTCAAGGAAATGCAAATCAAAACCACAACCAGATATCACTTATAGCTGTTAGAATGGCTATTATCAAAAAGTCAAAAAAATAAGTACTGGCAAAGATGTGTGAAGAGGAAACCCTTATGTACTGTTGATGGGAATGTTAATTGGGAGGTTCCTCAAAAAAATTAAAAATAGAATTACTATATGATCCAACAATCTCACTGATACATATCCAAAGGAAATAAAATAATGATCTTGAAGAGATACCTGCATTTTCATGTTCATTTCAGCATTATTCACAAGAGTCAAGATATAGAAACAAATAACTTATGTGAGCATCAATAATGAGTGGATAAAGAAAATGTGGTATATACATACAATGGAAAATTATTCAGCCTTAAAGAGAAGGACAAATTGGTCTATGTGGCAACATGATGTATCTGGAGGACATTATGCTAAGTGAAATAACTCAGCTACAGAAAGACAAAAACTGCCTAATTTTACTCATATGTGTAATCTAAAATGTTGAAGTTACAGAAGCACAGTAGAACAGTAGTTACCAGGAGGTGTGAGGTAAGATACATGGGGATTTGTAGGTAAAAGAGTACAAGTTTTCAGTTATAAGATGAATAAATCTGCAGACCTTATGTACAGTATAGTGACTATGGTTAATTAAAATGTATACTTAAAATTTGCTAAGAAAGCCAGGTGCAGTGGCTCAAGCCTGTAATTCCAGCACTCCGGGAGGCCGAGCCAGGTAGATCTCGAGGTCAGGAGTTCGAGACCAGCCTTGCCAACATGGTGAAGTCCTGTCTTTACTAAAAATACAAAAATTAGCCAGGCATGGTGGTAGGTGCTGGTAATCCCAGGAACCTGGGAGGGTAAATAACAAGAATCACCTGATCCTGGGAGGCAGATGTTGCAGTGAGCCGAGATCACACCACTGCACTCCCGCCTGGGTGACCGAGTCAGAATCTGTCTCAAAAAAAAAAAAATTGCTAAGAGAGTAGATTTGTTTTTATTTTTCTTTTCTTTTCAGATGGAGTCCTGCTCTGTCACCCAGGCTGGAGTGCAGTGGCACGATCTTGGCTCACTGCAACCTCTGCCTCCTGGGTTTAAACAATTCTCCTGCCTCAACCTCCTGAGTAGCTGGGATTACAGGCACCTGCCACCACACCTGACTAATTTTTGTATTGTTGGTAGAGATGGGGTTTCATCATGTTGTTCAGGCTGGTCTTGACCTCCTGACCTTAAGTGATCCACCTGTCTCACCCTTCCAAAGTTCTGGGATTACAGGCATGAAACACTGTGCCCAGCCAAGAGAGTAGATCTCAGTTGTTCTCGACACACGAAACACACACACAGTAACTATATGAGGTGATTGATATGCTAATTAGCTTGATTGTGATAATCATTTCCCAATGTATACATATAACAAAATATCATGTTTTACACCTTAAATCTATACGATTTTTTTGTTTGTTGTTTTGGTTTTTTTGAAACAGTCTCTCTCTGTCGCCCAGGCTAGAGTACAGTGGCGCAATCTCGGCTCACTGCAACCTCTGCCTCCCAGGTTCAAGCGATTCTGGTGCCTCAGCCTCCTGAGTAGCTCAGATTATAGTCATGCACCACCATGCCCAGCTAATTTTTTTTTTTTTTTTGTATTTTTAGTAGAGACAGGGTTTCACCATGTTGGCCAGCCTGGTCTTGAACTCCTGACCTCAAGTGATCCGCCCACCTCAGCCTCCCAAAGTGCTTGGATTGTAGGCGTGAGCCACAGCACCTGACCTACAATTTTTATTTGTTAATCATACCTCAGTAAAGCAGAGAAAAAAAGAACTTCCAAGAAACACAGCAACTTTGGCAAAAGGGCTGGGCCCCAAAATGGATCATATTGCACTTACTTTTGACATCTGTAGTCTCTTGGGTACCAGCCCAGCGGAGAAGACTACAGGCAGAACTATTTGGCAATGGCGCCCTAAGGAGAGCAAATAGAAGAAACAAGTTACAATTTATGGATTTATAAGTCATCTGAAGCCTATGGATTACAGGAATTTCCATTCATCTTTTTTTTTAACTTTTATTTTAGGTTTGGGGGCACATGTGAAGGTTTGTTATATAGATAAAACTTGTGTCATGGGGGTTTGTTGAATGGATTACTTCATCACCCAGGTATTAAGCCTAATACTCAATAGCAATTTTTTCTGCTTCTCTTTCTCCTCCCACCCCAGTGCCTGTTGTTCCCTTCTTTGTGTCCATGTGTTCTCATCATTTAGCTCTCATGTATAAATGAGAATATGCAGTATTTAGTTTTCTTTTCCTGCATTAGTTTGCTAAGGATAGTGGCCTCCAGCTCCACCCATGTTCCTGCAAAATACATGATCTTGTTCTCTTTTAGTATTCCATGATGCATATGTACCCCATTTTCTTTATTCGATCTGTCATTGATGGGCATTTAGGTTGATTCCGTGTCTTTGTTATTGTAAATAGTGCTGGATTGAACATTTGCATACATGTGTCTTTAGAGTGGAATGATTTATATTCCACAAAGATTTCATGACAAAGACAACAAATGCAATCACAACAAAAGTCAAAGTTGACAAAGGGGATCTAGTTAAACTTAAGAGTTTCTGCACACCAAAGGAAACTATCAACAGAGTAAATAGACAGTCTACAGAATGGGATAAAATATTTGCAGACTATGCATCTGACAAAGGTCTAATATCCGGCATCTATAAGGAACTTAAATTTGCAAGAGAAAAACAAACAATCCCATGAAAAAGTGGGCAAGGGACACGAACAGACATTTTTCAAAAGAAGCCATGTGGCCAAAAAGCATATGAAAAAAAACTCATTATCACTGATCATTAGAGAAATGCAAATTAAAACCACAATGAGATACCATCTTATACTAGTCAGAATGGCTATTATTGGAAAAGTCACAAATAACACATACTGGCAATGTTGCAGAGAAAAGAGAACATTTGTACACTGTTGGTAGGAGGGTAAATTAGTTCAACCATTGTGGAAAGCAGTATGACAATTAGTCAAAAAGCTAAAAACAGAACTACCATTCTACCCAGTGATCCCAGATCCCATTACTGGGTATTTACTCAGAGAAATATGAATCATTCATCTTTTCATTTGGTTTCTTAAACATTTGTTTTTTCTCTTCCTCTCTCTCCATACTCCTAACAATAATCCCACAATCCCATTAAACAAACTAAAGTTGGACTTTATCATCTTTAGTGATTTGTTTGTTCTCTAATTTGTCATAAAAGGGTAATATTTTCAACTTCTGTGCATGAAAAGCTCAAACATTAAGTTCATAATTATTTCAAAGGGATTTATGAGTGTTTCTCTAGGGAGTTGTTTTCAAAATAAGATAAGTGCTATGAATGAGATAAGAAAGATTACAGTAATTATGTTGGTGTCTGAAAAAAACTAAAAACTTAATATCAGTGGAGTAACTTGGGGACTCACAGATGCAGTGTGTATCCTTCGAAACACATCTGTATCCCAGTTTCCTTGAATCCAAATATGACACTCTAAGCAAGCAGAGACTGGGTGGCAAGAACAGATTATGTTGTACAGAATGAACAAAGTCATCAGTTTCTAGAGTGCAACAGATAGTAGTAATTATTTTAGGGCCTCTGATTGAGGGAAGAGGGATCTCAAGCTTCAGGAACCTGTGACTCTGTGAGGTAGGGGTAGAGTGGAATTGATGTCAGCCTAACTAGCCCTAAAATATTCCCACACATGTAATCAGCATATGAATCAGCCCTAATAATTCCTGAGACAGGGGTTGGTGGCCTACCCTGCATTGTTCTTCTAACCTGGGGGTATGACTTTAAAAGAGAAGATTTTTTAGCTCAACTCTCAGCAAGGATTCTTTAGTACATTTGGGGCAGATGGTTCTGATATAGGTGGTAAGTGGGCCAGTTTCCCAACTTTTACAGGAACCACTTCTTTGCTTGTTTTAATATGTTTTATCAGTAAACATGATGGTTTGCAATGTTCCTTTTTTTTTTCTTTAATTTTATATAAATAGAATTATGTAGCATGTCATCTAGCTCAAAATGTACATTATATTTGTGAGATTATTGAGTGGAAACATAGTTTGTTTTTATTTATTGCCATATAGTATTCCATTGATGATAACACCACTGTTGACTCTTCTGTCGATGAATAGTACTTATTCTACATTTTGCTTGTTTTCGTTTTTTTGGCCGTTATGCAAAGTACTGCTAAGAACATTATCATATATGTCTCTCGACGTACATGTGAAAGTGCATTTCAGTTGGAGTAGAATTGCTAAGTCTAAGATATCCATAGAATCAACTGTAGAAAGTAAAACCAAACTTTTTCTACACAGTGACATCAGTGTACATTCCCATCAGCTGCATATGAAAGATCTTACCATTAGACATCCTTACCAACACTTAGTAGGCTTTTTTTTTAGACTCGAGGAGTACATGTGAAGATTTGTTGCATGAATATATTTTGTGATGCTGAAGTTCAGGCTTATATTGAACCTGTCACCCAAATAGTGAACTTAGTATCCAAGAGGTAGTTTTCAACTTTTGCTCCCTTCCCTCTCTGACCTTTTGGATTCCTCAGTGTCTACTGTTCCATTTTTATGTCCATGTGTACCCACTGCTTAGCTCCCACTTATAAGTGAGAACATGCTGTGTTTGATTTTCGATTTCTGCATTAATTCATTTACCAGCTGCATCCATGTTGCTGCAAAGGACATTATTTCATTCTTTTTAATGGCTGTGTAGTATTCCATGGTGTATACACACCACATTTTCTTTATCTAATCCACCATGGATGAGCAGCTGGGTTGATTCCATGTCTTTGCTATGGTGAATAGTGTTGCAATGAACATACGAGCACAGGTGTCTTTTTGGTGAAATGATTTACTTTCCTTGGGATACATACCCAGTAATAGGATTGCTGGGTCGATGATAGTTCTATATTTAGTTCTTTGAGAAATCTCCAAACTACTTTCCACAGGAGCTGAACTAATTTACATTCCCACCAACAGTGTATAAATGTTCCCTTTTCTCTGCAACCTCCACATCTGTTATTTTTTGACTTTTTATTAATAGCCATTCTGATTGATGTGAGATGGTATCTCATTGTGGTTTTGGTTTGCATTTCTCTGATGATTAGTGATGCTGAGCATTTTTTCATATGTTTGTTGGCCACCTGTTGTGTCTTCTCTTGAGAAGTGTCTATTCATGTCCTTTGTGCAATTTTTTTTGAGACAAAGTCTCACTCTGTCACCCAGGCTGGAGTGCAGTGGCATAATCATAGCTTGCAGCAATCTTCCCATCTCAGCCTCTTGGGTAGCTGGGACCACAGACACATGCCACCACACCTGGCTAATTCTTTTTTTTTTTGGAGAGATGGGGTCTCCCTATGGTCCCAGGCTGGTCTCAAGCTTGGGGGACAAGCAATCCTCTTCCGGCCTCGGCCTCCCAAATTGCTGGGGTTACAGATGTGAGCCACCACACCTGGCCCTTTGTGGACTTTTTGAAGGAGTTGTTTAGTTTTTGCTTGTTGATTTAAATTCCTTATAGATTCTGGATAGCAGTCCTTTGTTGGATGCAAAGTTTGAAAATATTTTCTCCCATTCTGTGGGTTATCTATTTACTCTGTTGATAGTTTCTTTTGATATGCGGAAGCTTTGGTTTAATTAGATCTCAATTGTCAGTTTTTGTTTTTGTTGTGTTTGCTTTTGAGAACTTAGTCATAAATTCTTTGCCTACGCCAATGTCCAGAAGACTGTTACCTAGGTGTTTTCTTCTAGAATTTTTTTTTTTTTTGAGATGGAGTTTCTCTCTTGTTGCCCAAGCTGGAGTGCAATGGTGCGATCTTGGCTCACTGCAAACTCCACCTCCCAGGTAGGTTCAAGTGATTCTCCTACCTCAGCTTCCCATGTAGCTGGGATTACAGGCATGCACCACCATGCCCGGCTAATTTTTTTTATTTTTAGTAGAAATGGGGTTTCACCATGTTAACCAGGTTGGTCTCAAACTCCTGAACTCAAGTAATTCGCTCACCTCTGCCTCCCAAGGTACCGGGATTATAGGCATGAGCCACCGCGCCCCCTCTTCTAGGGTTTTTATAGTTTGATGTCTTACATTTAAGTCCTTAATCTACCTTGAGTTAATTTTTTTATATGGTGAAAGGTAGGGGTCTAGTTTTATGTTTCTGCATATGGTTAGCCAGTTTTCCCAGCATCATTTACTGAACAGTGTGTCCTTTCCCCATTTGTATTTTTGTCAACCTCTTTGAAGATCCTCTGGCTGTAGGTGTGTGGCTTCATTTCTGGGTTCTTTATTCTGTGCCATTGGTCTATGTCAACACTTAATATTAATGGTTTTTTAAATTTCATCTTTTCTGGAGGGTAGTTAGCGTAAGATCTTTGTTGTTTTAATTTGTATTTTATAATTGCTAATGTGGTTGAGCACCTTTGGTATGTTTATTGGTTATTTGGATATCTTGTTTTATTAATTTAATTTTGAAGCCTCTTTCCTATTTTTCTAGTGGGTTGTGGTTCTTTTTTTTTGGTACTAATTTGTAAGAGTTCTTACAAATTCATATATATATATATATATACACACATATATGTAGATAGGTACATGTCTCTCAGAGATGCAAGCCCTTTGTCAGTTACTAAGTTGAAAATATATTCTTCTCTGTGGCTTGCCTTTTTACAGAGCCTTAATATTGTATTTGATTGAATAGAACTACTTAATTTTAAGGTATTTCAAAATTTATCTAACTTTTTCCTTGTGGTTAGTGCTTTTTGTGTTCTGTTTAAGAAATCTTTGCCAACCTTGAAATCATCAAGATATTCTCCATATTGTCATCTAATGATTTCATTGATTTGCCTTTTATACTTTGATATTGAATTCATCTGAATTAATCTACCTGGAATTGAAAACATAGGCTTTCTTTGCTGTTCTGCTCTTTTTTTTTAATGAATCAAGTACTTGTATATGCATGGGTTTGTTTCTGGGCTCTTTATTTTGCTCCGCTGGTCTTTGTTTATTCTTGTTCCATAAAAGCACCCTACCTTAGACACTCACCTTTTTGTTTTTTGTTTGTTTGGTTGGTTGGTTTTTTTTTAGAGTGTCTTAGCTATTTCCTGGCTCTTTGTAGTTCCACATAAATTTTACAATCATTGTGTCAAGTTCTACAAAAACACCTACTGGAACTGTATAAAATCTATAAATAAATTTGGAAAGAACTGACATTTTTACAATATTCTTGCATTGGTCCATTTTCACACTGCTGTAAAGATACTACCTGAGACTGGGTAATTTATAAACAAAAGAGGTTTAATTGACTCACAATTCCACATGGCTGGCGAGGCCTCAGGAAACTTATAATCATTGCAGAAGGCAAAGGGGAAGCAAGGCACATCTTACATGGTGGCAGGAGAGAGAGGGCATGCAGGGGAAACTGCCACTTTTAAAGCTATCAGATATCATGAGAACTCCTTCACTATCACAAAAGCAGCTTGGGGGAAACTGCTCCCATGATCCAATTACCTCCCACCAGGACCCTCCCTCGACATATGGGAATTACAATTAGATATGAGATTTGGGTGGAGACACAGAGCCAAACCACATCAATCATCTTTCAATTCATGAACATGGTTTGCATCTCCTTTTAGATTGTCTCTATTTCCTCTAATGTCTTTTAGTTTTCTATGTGGAGATCTTGCACATTTTTGATTACATTTCTTCCTAGAGATGTGACCTATTTTAGACATGTTGTAGATGGTGTTTTTTTTTTTTTTTCGAGGCAGGGTCTCACTCTATCACCCAGGCTGGAGTACAGTGGTGCAATTATGGCTCACTTCAGCTTGCACCTCCTAGGCTTAAGTGATCTTCCCACTTCAGCCTCCCAATTAGCTGGGACCATAGGCATGTGTCACCACTACCCAGCTATTTTTTTTTTTTTTTAATTTTTGTGGAGATGAGGTCTCACTATGTTGCCCAGGCTGGTATGTGGCATTTTTTTAACAACATTTTTAACTGTTACTGGTAAGCACCAAATTTTTAATTTCCTCTTTTAATTTAAATATTTATTAAAAATTTTGTATCATGCTATGTTTTCCTTTATTATAAAAATCATTTATACTTTTTCTTTACTATAAAAATATTTCTGGTGTCTCTTCCACCTGTATTACTTTTCTATTGCTGCTGTAACAAACTAGTGCTCCTTATTTGCCCTGCGGCTTTCTGTGAGCCCTGGCACAGTGCTACTTCATTTGAGAAGCATAACCTGACATGTTGCTGCTTTTTCACCCAGGAATTTGTTTCTATAACTGCCAATTCAGAAAGGAAAACGATTGCTTTTCAAACAATTTTGGACTATTCTGAAAGGCTCAGTCATAGTTATCACAACTTTTTTCTCTTTTCTGGGTTTGTTTTCCTCCAAAGCAACAATGAGGTCAGTTGAAGGAGTTCAAGATTGACATAGAAAAGTAAATTTTGTCCTCTAGTGAAAAGGAGATGTGAACCTGAAAATTAAAGACATGTCTCAGTTAATTTAGAAAGTTTATTTTGCCAAGGTTAAGAATGTGCACCTATGACACAGCCTCAGGAAGTCCTGAGGACATGTACGCAACATGGTTGGGGCACAGCTTAGTTTTATGCGTTTTAGGAAAACATGAGACATCCAATCAATGTATGTAAGAAGTATATTGGTTCAGCCTGTAAAGGCAGGACAACTTGAAGCAAATGCAGGAAGCTCAAAGAGGGAAGGGAGCTACCAGGTCACAGATAGATGAGATGTGAACAGTTGCATTCAAGTTTCTGATTAGCCTTTCCAAAGGAGGCAATTAGATATGCATCTATCTCATTGAGCAGAGGGGTGACTTTGATAAGAATGTGAGGCAGGTTGGCTCTAAGCAGTTCCTAGGTTGACTTTTCCCTTTTGCTTAATGATTTGGGAGCCCCAGGATTTCTTTTTCTTTCACAGAGAGTAAAGGGAACCTATGTCTTCTAAAAGAGTGACTCCTCAGAGCCCCTTAAGTGACATGAGTTTTGTGTCAGGCTGTCATGTGGCTCGAACAGATTTTTCACCCTCTTCCAAACAGCATTTCCCATTGTTTTCTGATCATAAGATTCATTTGGAGCACTTATTAAACATACATTCGTCAGTGCTTCATTATGATAATTTCTAAGGAAAGTCACTTGAGAACTTTTATTTTTAAAAAGAGCTTATCATTTTCACGATCAAACAAATGTAGTAACCATCATTGCTCTCAAGGACTATCAAGGGGATGGGAGTGATCAAGTTACAATATGGAAACCTCACCGTTGTTACCAGAGTTTTGTAGTTTTCTTGAATATACACTCCTCAGATTGCTGTAAACCTTTGGTTAATTTCCAGAGTTTTCAAAAAGTTGATTTTGACAATTTGTGCAAGGAATGAATATGCAGAGGTATATAGAGGGATGGATATACATGAGCCCCCTCTCTGCATTCTATAAGTCTTACCCTTCACAAGTGTTCATTATTATGATTATTGTAAAATGCGCACGACAGAAAATTTATCATTTTAGTTATTTTTAAGTGTACATTCAGTGAAAGTAAGAATATTCGCAATGTTGTACAATGATCACTACTATCCATATCTAGAACTTTTTGGTCAACCCTAACAAAAATTCTATGTCCATTAAATAGTAACTCCCCATTTCCCCCTCTTCTTAGCCTCTGGTAACATGTATTCTACTTTTTGTCTCTATGATCTGCCTAGCCTAGGTACCTCATACAAAATTTGTCATTTTATGTCTGACTTCACTCACTTGGCATAAAGCTTTCAATGCTGTTTTTTTTTTTTTTTCCCAATGCATCCATGTTGTAGTATGTGCCAGAATTGCATTCCTTTTTAAGACTGAATAATATTTCAAGGTATGTATGTGTCATGTTTTGTTTATTTCTCTATTGATGGATATTTGGGGTGTTTCCACCTTTTGACAATGGCTCTCACAAGTCTTTTATTTATCATACTTCGTGTATTATTCAATTCAAATATTATTTTCTAATTTCCATTGTGATTTAATGTTTACTCATGGGTTATATAAGTGTGAGGAAGGAGACCCTTAATCACCTTTGGCCTTCTACATTTCATCTCAAAAGGAGAAGTTAGAAGTTAGCCAAAGAAGGGACCAGTTGGTGCTGCCAGCCTGGTTAAGGGTAAGACCCCTATTGCTAACCACAATCCCATCTATAGATCACAGATATGGTATGGAGGAATCTCTCCGAAGGCACTGTTTTTCCTTAAACAGTATCAAACACCCACCCAACACCTACTTCATGGGTCAAGACCCTTTCAAGTGTAATTTCTAGAGTTGTAAGCTGAAGACCCTTTCACATAGAGTTGTAAGCCCAAGACCCTTTTACATGTAATTTCTAGAGCTGTAAGTTTTAAAAGGTCAGGAACTTTCTTTGTGAACTGAGCTTGGCTGTTAGGCAACTATGCTCCACTACTCCCGGCTGAATAAATTACCCCTTCCTTCCCAGTTCAGTGTTCGAGAGGTTCGTCTTGCAGCTTTTCCTGCTTTAAGTGTATTGTTAAATTTCTATATATTTAGACATTTTCTAGTTTTGTTTTTGTCATTGATTTCCAGCTTAACACTTGTCAGAAGACATACTTTGCATGGTTTAAATTATTTGAAAATTGTTGCTTTTTAATGTCCTAAGTTATAGTCAATTCTTGAACATATTCCATATACTCCTGAAAAGAATGTATATTCTGTGGTTGGTAGTTATGTCAATTAGGACAGGTGTCTTAATCATGTTCAAATTTTGTTTGCCCTTCTTAATGATTTGTTTTTTCCATCAGTTACTGAGACAGGTATGTTAAAATGTTCAATTATGATTGTGTATTTACTTATTTCTCCTTTTGGCTCTTTCAGTTTTACCTAATAAGCTTGGAGACTATGTTATTAGATGCAGACAAATTTGAGATTGCTATGTTCTCCTATTTGGTTGAGTCATTTATTATTAGAAAATGTCTTTCCTTAACCATAATAATACCTCCTGCCTTTTGACCATCCCTTTTAAAGCAGCCCTCCTTGCCACTCCCCAGCTGCCTCTGCTTCAATTTTTTAAAGACTTTTTTTCTAAGAGCAGCTTTTCAGTCACAGCAAAATTAAGACGAATGTACAGAGATTTTCCATATACCTCCTGTTCCTACAAATTCATAGCCTCCCCATTATCAACATCCCCCACCAGAGTGGTGCATTTGTTACAATTGATGAGCCTACACAGACACATCAATTATCAGCCCAAGCCCATAGTTTACCTTAGGGGTTCACTCTTGATAGGTGTGTAACGGTATCTCATTGTTATTTTAATTTGCATTTCCCTGATGACATATGTTGTGGTGGAACATCTTTTTATATGCTTAGTTGCCAACTGTATAACTGTATATCCCTTTGGTGAGGTGTCTTTTAAAGTCTTTGGTCCCCCCCTTTTGTTTTTGAGATGGAATCTCACTCTGTCGCCCAGGCTGGAGTGTAGTATCTCAGCTCACTGCAACCTCTGCCTCCCAGCTTCAAACAATTCACCTGCCTCAGCTTCCCTAGTAGCTTGAATTATAGGCACACACTGCCACACCTGGCTAACCTTTTGTAGTTTAGTAGAGATAGGTTTTCACCATGTTGCCCAGGCTGGTCTCAAACTCCTGAGCTCAAGCAATCCTCCCACCTCAGCATCCCAAAGTGCTGGGATTACAGGTGTGAGCCACTGCACCTGGCCTGTCGGCCTCTTTGGCCACCCATGATTTTTTTTTTTTTTGAGACAGTGTTTTACTCTGTCCTAAAGGCTGGAGTGCAATGGCGTGGTCTTGGCTCACTGCAACCTGCACCTCAGTCTTCTGAGTAGCTGGGATTACAGGTACCCACCACCACGCCTGGCTAATTTTTGCCTTTTTTAGTAAAAATGGGGTTTCACCACATTGGCCAGGCTGGTCTCAAACTCCTGACCTCATGATCTGCCTGCCTCAGCCTCCCAGGGTTCTGGGATTACAGGCATGAGCCACCTTGCCCTGCTGACTCATTTTGTAATTAGATTGTTTTCTTATTGTTTAATTTTAAGAGTTCTTTGTATATTTTGAATAACAGTTCTTTGTCAAATGTGTCCTTTGCAAATATTTCCTTTCAGTCTGTGTTTTCTCTTCTCATTCTCTTGACATTGTCTTACTCAGAACAGATGTTTTTAATTTTAACAAAATTCAGCTTATCGATGATTTCTTTCATGGATCTCATACCTTTGGTGTTGCATCTAAAAAGTCATTGCTATTGACATACCGTCATTCAAGATTTCTCTTGTTATCTTCTAGGTGTTTTATAGTTTTGCATTTTACATTTAGATCTATGATCCATTTTGAGTTAATTTTTTGTGAATGGTATAAGGTTTGTGTCTTAGTTAATTTTTTGGCATGTGGATATTTGTTTCAGCACCATTTGTTGAAAAGAACAATAGTTGCTCCATTGTATAGCCTTTGCTTCTTTGTCAAAGAGCAGTTGACTATATTTATGTGAGTCTATTTCTTTGGATCTTTATTCCGCTCCATTGATCTGTTCTCTCACCAATACTACACTATCTTGATTACTCTGGCTTTATAATAGCATTAAAGTTGAGTAGTGTCAGTCTTCCAACTCTATGTTCTTCTTCAATACTGTGTTGGTCATTTTTGGTCTTTTGCCTGTCCATATAAACTTTAGAATTAGTTTGTCGATAATCACAAACTAACCTGCTAGGATTTTGACTGGAATTGCATTTAATCTATAGACCAATTTGGGAAGAGCTGACATCTTGATAATAATGAATCTTCCTATCCATGGACATAGAAAAATCTCTCCATTTATTTAGCTCTTGGTTGATTTATTTCATCAGAATTTTGTAGTTTTATAAAATTTTATATAAATCTTGTACATATTTTGTTAGATTTATACCTAAGTATTTAACTTTGAGAGATGCTAATGTATATGGTGTCATGTTTTTAATTTAAAATTCCACTTGTTTATTGCTCATATATAGGAAAGTAATTGATTTTTATATATTAACCCTATATTCTGCATCTTGCTGTAATAGCTTATTAGTTCCAGGTTTTTTTTTTTTTCTGATTCTTTCAGATTTTCTTTGTAGATGATAATGTCATCTGCAAACAAAGACAGTTTTATTTCTTCCTTCCCAATTTGTATGCCATTCCATTCCTTGTCTTGAATACACAAAGAATCAAGACTTAATAATTTATACTTGAGCCATATTCCTGGCTTAGGAATTTCAAAATGTGACTCTTCCCTTATTTTAACTTTGGCAGACAACTGGGATTGACAACAATATTTCATAATAGCTTAAGGTCTGTATCACACTAATCTCTATATTCCAAATGCAGAATTCCTTTGATTACGTTTATAAATTTACATATCTGTGGTTAAAACTGGTTCAGAACCAAATAATCAGGACTTCTACCAAGTTTCTTCTGTCTCACACAATATGAATATTCAATGTATGGTAAATAAAAATGATGAATAAAAAGTATAATGTTTTGTATATTTTAATTCTTTCCTGACTTAACCTACTTTAAATGATCATTTTATGTTTCGTCCCAATAATTCTCCTTGGACCATTCTGATTTTATAGCAATGTAAAATGCCTCTCTATAGACTTACAGAATTTTAATCAAATAGCTTTGCTCAGAACTTAAAAGGACATTTGTCCTTGGGGCTAAAATTAGCCATGAAAAAGATTAAAAACAAAAGCAAATTTAGAATATAATCAGTACTTTCAAAATGAGCTCAATCTGTACTTCATCCTCATTTATAACACTTGCTTCTTCTTAGCTTCTAATAGAATAAGAAATAGTTGTGCAAAGAATATATTTACATTTCTGAGGTTCCAAAAACAGATGAACCTCACTAGTTCATGCTCTTTTGTGGTTTGCAAGTCACAGGCCGCCTTGGTTGGAATGATTCACATAATGATCACACTCTGAATAGGAAAAAAAATCAGAGTTCTATACAGTTTCACCAGATGTCTTATTCTTGTATTTTTTTCAGAATGATTAAACGTAGTACCTTTTTTTCCTGTTCTGGTAAGTGAATCTGTTTGGATACTACCATTCTTTCAAACACTATTTTCAAAAAAGACCTCAGTAGTGCTTAAAGACTCCTGTTATGGTTTGAGTGTGTCACTCAGAAGTTCATGTTAGAAATTTAATCCCCAATGAAATAGTTTTGGGAGGTAAGGCCTAATAAGAGGTGAGTGGGTCATAAGTGTGGAATCTTCACAAACAGATTAATCGTAGGAGCAGGTTAGTTATCTCAAGAGGAGGTTGTTTTAAAGCAAGTTCAGCTTCTGGTATCTTTCTCTGTTGCAAGTGGTCTCTTCCACCTTTCACCCTCTGCCACAGGATGATCCTCACTAGATGCTGACACCATGTTCTTGGACTTCTCATCCTCCAATAACCATGAACCAAATAAACTTCCATTGTTTATACTTTACCCAGTCTGCGGTATTCTGGTATAGTAGCAGAAAATGGACTAAGACAACTTCACTGTCTGGCCAAGAGGAACCTCAAGTATCACACAATTAGCAAAGGGATGTCCAAAACTAATTAAGTGTCAACATAGTTGAGAGTTACTTTAAAAATGCAGAAATTGTAGTTTGTTAGACTAAACCAGGCAAGGCACCCGATTGGAAAGTACTTCTGAGACATTTTAGCTTTAAGCACTTAGTTTTGATAATTTGGAAAGGCCTAGATGGCAATATAACTAATATTTATCAGGGTATTATGTGGGTTATTCCTCATATCTGAAGTTGAAGTTGATAATTTAACTGATTATCACATAGGTTTCAAGAATTTGGGTAAAATATTTACCAATTAATATATACAGAAGGATAGATTTCATAATGAGTCCTGACATTTTTCCACATCCCTACTTTTACTTTCTCAAATGTACTACTGAGCTCCTTGCAGCTCCCTGATAGTGCTTGGGGCTGAATGTTTTTTCTCCACGCAGTGTGCTTTGCCATTCCCCACCTCACTTGCCTTCCAAACCAGCTTAGAAGAAACCTGCTTTACTGAGCTCTCTTCCGACATACAACACTCGCTCCCCAACAAGACACCCTCAAAATCTCCTTTGTTTGTGCTGATTATTTATTTCTATAGTTGCAGTCACTGTATCACACTGAAATTAATTTTTTTGATTATGGGCTTCTCACAGGGCCTGGCTTAGAGTAAACACTCAGAAAATGCAATAACCACAGGTAGGGAGTAGGGGAGGATTTAGTCAATTTCTTCCTGCTCTGAAGGAACTTTTAAGCTCCTGAAAGCCAGAAAACTAAGCAAGACACGAAGCAAAATTCTCAGGAGCACCTTTTTGCTGAAAAGAGAACCCAAAATTTAGTCAAATATTCATATCCATATCCTTTCAGGAGTAGGTAGCTATATGTAATTTTAAGAGTGCTAAGTAGAGAATAAGATCATAATTTCAGCTGGTCACTGACATTTAGCTCTTCTTCCTGCTGACATTTACAAAAGAAAATATAGAGGGTTAAAGGCTATGAAGTCTCTCAGGGTCTACAATACCTCTTTCTTCTAAGAGCACTCTTGTCTATTTATAGTGATATATCCAGGTGCAAATTACAAAGAAATCTTACTGTTTACACTCAGGCTCATGCTGTCCTGCTCTTAAAGAAAATCGGCTACACGTGGACTTGTCCAGTTGTTTTTTCCGGTAACTGCCTGTGTATGTTGTCACAGAAGAATCTGACCATCGTGTTTCATCCTGCCAAGATGCTCCAGCCTTGCGTCTGATCAGATCAAACTCTTGAGAAGTAAGAGGGCTAAAGGGCAGAAGAATTTGTGGAGTCAAGTAGAAGAAGTGTGACATAACTACGAAAGGCCTGCTCTGGATGACAACTTGTCAAGTCCTCTGCATAATGAAGAACTAATTTCCTTCTAGTAGCAGGAAGCAATTGACTGGGCTCACCAAACTTTGTGACTCAACAGTTCACAGAGTGCAGAAGCTTAACTGTCTTAGATATAGTTGCCAAGCAACAAATCACAAAATTCTACAAATGCTACCCGCTTGCCTCCTGAGGGAGGGAAATTTTAACTAACAAATTTGTAAGTTATATAACTTTCTGGACTTTAAGAAATATGCTGCTTCATAATTATGGCAAGAAAGCAGGTGGCAAAATTATTTGTATATTACTGCTATCATGAATAAAGCAGTAATTCCTAATGACGGTGGTTCAAGAAGTAGAAACAAGAGATGAAAGAACAGTGCCAAGCATTCACTTCCCCTAAAGACCTAGCCTCCAAGTGTCTGAAAGAGAATATAAACTGCTTATAATGTCAGCAATAGCAGGTGACTCAACAGCTTCTCATATGTCACAGAGTAGTGGTGCTGTGGCTGGCTGCACACTTGAGTCACCCTGAAAGCCGTTAAAATAAGCAGGAGTCTAGGCCTCCACCACATAGATTCTGATTTAGTTGGTGTGGAGTGACCCCCAGGCATCACTATTTGTTTAAAGCTTAATCCTGGAGGATTCTAAAGAGCAGCCGCGGTTAAGAATTAAGGTCATGGATGCAGAAAAAAACATTTGACAAAATCCAGCATCCCTTTAGGACTAAAGCCTTCAGCAAAATCTGCATAGAAGGGACATACCTCAAAATATGAAAAGCCATTTATGAAAAACCCACAGCCAACATTATACTGAATGGAGAAAAGTTGAAAGCATTCCTCTACAGAACTGCAAAAAGACAAGGATGCCCACTTTCACCACTTCTTTTAAACATTGTACTGGAAGTCCTAGCCAGAGCAATCATATAAGAGAAAGCAATAAAGAGCATACAAATCAGTAAAGAGGAAGTCAAACTGTTGCTGTTCACTGATGATATGATCATATACCTAGAAAATCCTAAAGACTCACTTGAAAAGTTTCTAGGTCTGATAAATTAATTCAGTAAAGTTTCAGGATACAAAATCAATGTACACAAATCACTAGCACTGTTATACACCATCAATGACCAAGCTAAGAATCAAATCAAGAACTTAACCCCTTTAATAACAGTTACAAAAATAATAAAATACTTAGGAATATACCTAATGAACGTAATGAAAGATCTCTACAAGGAAAACTACAAAACACTATTGAAAGAAGTCATAGGTAAGACAAACAAATGGAAATGCATCCCATGCTCATGGATGGGTAGAATTAATATTGTGAAAATGACCATATTGGCAAAAACAATCTATAAATTCAATGCAGTTACCATCAAAATAACACCATCATTCTTCGAAGAACTACAAAAACATCCTAAAATTAATATGGAATAAAAAAAAAGTCTGCGTAGCCAAAGCAATACTAAGTAAAAAGAACAAATCTGGAAGCATCACATTACCCATCTTCAAACTATACCACAAGGCTGTAGTTACTAAAACAGCATGGTACTGGTATAAAAATAGCCATATAGACCAATGGAACAGAACAGAGAACCCAGAAATAAAGCCAAATACTTACAGCTAACTGATCTTTGACAAAGCAAACAAAAACATAAAGTAGGGAAAGGACACGCTATTCAACAAATGGTGGTGGGAAAATTGGCAAGTCATATGTAGAAGAATGAAACTGGATGCTCATCTTTCACCTTAATCAACTCAAGATGGTTAAAGACTTAAATCTAAGACCTGAAATCATAAACATTCTAGAAAATAACATAGGAAAAACTCTTCTGGACATAGGCTTAGGCAAAGACTTCACGACCAAGAACGCAAAAGCAAATGCAATAAAAGCAAAGATAAATAGATGGGACCTAGTTAAATTAAAAAGCTTCTGCACAGCCAAAGATATAATCAGAAGAGTAAACAGACAACCCACAGAGTGGGAGAAAATATTTGCAAACCATGCAAAGTTTTTGTTCTAGACAAAGGACTAATATCCAGAATCTACAAGAAACTCAAAGAAATCAGCAAAAAAAAAAAATAATCCCATCAAAAAGTAGACTAAGGATATGAATAAACAATTCTCAAAAGAAGATATATGAATGGTCCACAAACGTGAAAAAATGCTCAACATCACTAATTATCAGGGAAATGCAAATCAAAATGAGATATTACCTTACTCCTGCAAAAATGGCCATAATGTAAAAATCAAAAAATAATAGATGTTGGCATGGATGTGGTGGAAAGGGAACACTTTTATACTGGTGGTGGGAATGTAAACTAGTACAACTACTATGAAATTCTGTATGTAGATTCCTTAACTAAAAGTAGAACTACCATTTGATCCAGAAATCCCACTACTTGGTATCTACCCAGAGGTAAAGAAGTCATTATATGAAAAAGACACATGCACGTGCATGTTTATAGCAGCACACTTTGTGATTGCAAAAATATGGAACCAGCCAACATGCCCATCAGCCAATGAGTGGATAAAGAAAATGTCATGTATATAGATACCATGGAATACTACGCAGCCATAAAAAGGAACAAAGTAATGGCATTTGCAGCAACCTAGATGGAGTTGTAGGCCATTATTCTAAGTGAAGTAACTCAGGAATGGAAAACCAAACATCATATATTCTCACTTATAAGTGGGAACTAAGTATGAAGATGCAAAAACATAAAAATGATATAATGGACTTTGGGGACTCCGGGGCAATGGTGGGAGGTGGGTGAGGGATAAAAGATGGTATGTTGGGTACAGCGTACACTGTTTGGGTGACAGGTGCACCAAAATCTCAGAAATCACCACTAAAGAACTTATCCATGTAACAAAAACCACCTGTTTTCCCAAAAACTATTGAAATGCTTGAAAAGTGCATTTCCCCCTAAAAAAAAAAAGAAGTGAGAGCGAGAGAGGGAGAGAGAGTTAAGGTCATGGAAATGCAACCATGAACTTTTTTATGTTGAGAAGTCATAGCATTTGATCTTCTATTCACTTGAATCCCTCCACCCTTCACTAATAATTACTGTAAATCAGATTATTATGTTTGCCCATCCTCACTTCTCCAGATGAAAAAACAATTCATTGGTAAATCATAATCAAATACATCTTTCAATGTTTGTTCTTTTTTTTTTTTAAATTAGCTGTTGGTGCAGTAGTTCTCAACCCTCAGTGTGCATTCAGGTAATCCTCAGAATTCTTTGTAAACACAGATACCATGTACCTTCCCCACTTCACCCCAGCACCCTCATGCCAGAAGTACTGATTAGCAACTCTGCAAGTGGAGCTATCATTAAGTGCTGAAAAAAAGAAATTTCCATAGATAATTTGATCAGCACCAATAGGGCCCATTAAACCTGCAGAACCCTCAGCTCTACCTTCAGAGACTATAGGTCTGAGGTAAGCCAAGGGATCTGCATTTTCATATTACACGATTCTGCTGCAATTGGTCTTTGAATACAAGTGACACTGCTTCAGGGATTGAATTTGAAGACTTTTAAAATCAGACTGACACACTATATGGTATGTTTATCTGAGAATGAGATTATTTGCAAATACTTGTTAGTATGTTTCCTTACGGTTTCTTCCTTAAGATGTTGAAATTTGGAACATAAGCACCTTTGTCCTAGAAAAAGAATTAGGCAGATATTGGCAGACTTAACTGCTTTTTATCATGGAATTGAAGACTTTTTGGAGAACTACAGATGAGATAAAACGATGAAAGAAGCCAGGAGTGGTGGTACACACCTGTAGTCCCAGCTACTTAGGAGGCTGAGGCAGGAGGACAACTTGAGCCTAAGAGTTCGAGTTCAGCCTGGGCAACAGAGTAAGATCCTATCTCTATTATTTTTTTTTTTTAAAGAAAAGATGATGAAGATAAAGAGTGAAGATGAGAAAGGAACACTGGGCTGTCTAGGTCTTTTCAACCCTCTCAGTATCAGGTAGCGGCTGCTTAAGGAAAACTCTGCCAGCAATACGTATTGTTTTGAGACAGGAAAATAAATAGACAAAATTGTGAAAGATCATTTGTAGGAAACATTTTAAAATTTTCTTCTCAAATTATGTGTTAGTCTATAAATGAATATGAAATAAAATTAGGTCTTTTACAAATACATTATGGTATCAGTGTACTTTATTATCACTCTCTTGTCCTCTATAATATTTTACTTTTCCCATAATCAGTTATGATATCATTTTAACAATTATAACCTCAAAAACCAAAAGTGAAACTTAAGGGAAAATGTCTACTCTTGGGTTTAGATAGAATTATGACTTAGTTCAGCATTCCACTAGATGTTGAGCAAGCCTGTTAAAAATAAATTGGACTTCAAATTAGAGAATAAGTGAACAGACTAATTGAATTTATTATCATAAGTGTTTAATCTATAATGATGCTAGAGGACTTCATACTCATTCTTTGTTCCGACATTTTATCAGATATTTAACTTTCCATGGACACTGACTTGTACGGTCTGACTTCCAGGTTGGAAAATCTGCACTAAAACTCCCCTTTTGTAACTGATTTATGGCAAGCTGTATTGTTTAGTCACCAGTGTGTTAAATATCACAAAAAAAATCAAGAGCACTGTGACAACGAACTCTGGGTTGTGAGCATGATTTTGTGAAAATAGGAACTTACCGAGTGACCTCACACCAAATAAAACTAGAAGGGGGTGTTCATTTCACCTGGTGCATGGGAGCCTTTGGTGAGCTGGCCTTGACTAGACTTCTCTCTGAACATAAGCTGATTATTCTAATAGGTATTAATTAAAAGGGTTTCATGGTAAGTAAGTTTAGAACAATTTGGGATAAACATGTTCTTTCTTGTAAGATTTCTCAGAGCTTTTAACCTCTGTTTGCATTGCGCATCTTGCAAAGTGGCCTAGATTGTGCAGCATTTCTTAAACTTACTTGACCACAAAACTCCTTTTGTCAAAAGCAACTCTGAGGATTGCTATTCTGTAGAAGAGTCCAGGAACAGGAGAGGCCAGAGCTCACACGATGGCTGGTCTGCAGTCTCTGAAAGTTACAGGATCCTGACTAGATCACCAACCTGAACTACTGACAGCCTGCCTAAAGGGTGGATCAAACTGTATTTTGTAAAAAAAAAAAAAAAAAAAAAAATTAGAGATAACAGGCTTGATGTGGTGGCTTATGCCTGTAATTCCAGCACTTTGGGAGGCTAAGGAGGGCGGGTCACCAGTTCAGGAGATTGAGACCATCCTGGCTAACATAGTGAATCCCCATCTCTACTAAAAAAAAAAAATGCAAAAAATTAGCTGGACCTGGTGGCGCGCATCTGTAGTCCCAGCTACTCAGGAGGCTGAGGCAGGAGAATCACTTGAACCTGGGAGGTGGAGGTTGCAGTGAGCCGAGATTGCACCACTGCACTCCAGCATGGGCAACAGAGAGATACTCCGTCTCAAAAAAAAAAAAAAATTAGAGATAACATCAAACAGTAAAGTACACACATATATTTTACATATGTACTTACCCATGTAACTATGACCCATATCTGCTAGAAGGCTCTTCTGTTTCCCTTTCTAGTCAAAACAGCACACACACATGCAAACACATGCAAATGTGCACACACGCAAACACATGCATATGTGAACACACACACAAGCACACATGCCCACACACACGCACACATACGCACGCATGCCCACACGCATATGCGCACACACGCAAGCACGCACACACACACAAAACACATCTGGTAACCACTATTTCAATTTCTATCACCATAGACTAGGTACATCAGGCAATATCCTGTGAAGGCAGAAGCTTCCTGATATCATCACAAGATGAAACCTAGGAAGATACCAGATAAAGACCAAAGAAAGCAGAATTGCCTTGAGAAAAACAAAAACATACAAAGCTGAAATTTCCATCCCAGCTTGCATCCATCTCCTCCCCATAAGGTACTAAGTTCTGATATTTGGATGAGTGTGGCTATACACCTTAATGAGTACACATAATGTGTTACAGTAGTAACTGTTTGAGTATCTCAATGACAATAGTATTAATTCTTAGTCCTTGTTCTTGGAATAATTTCTCCATGCTTACCAACTAACTGTGGGATTTGGAAATTTTTAGTAACTTATCAAAAACTGAGTAGTAGATGGCCTAAAAAACGTGGGATACAAGGAACCAGTTGCAATAAGAATTGATGGAAATAAAAGAAGGGGAAACTGCAAGGAACAGGAAAAGGAAATTGATAAAATTAGTGAGCAAAAGACTGAAAGGAAGGATCTTTTTTCATTGCTTTCCTGAAATTTATTTTTGCTTCTGTTTACTATTTGAAAACTGAAACTGATTATAAACAGTGCGTATGTTGCGATCTCGGTTTTACTTAATAAAAAGTGTGTGTGTGTGTGTGTGTGTGTGTGTGTGTGTATTTAGAAGAAAAGGCCTAGAAGGTTATATATAAAATGTTAATACTTATTTTAGCTGAGTGGAAAAATGCGTATGATTTTTACATCCTATATTCTTTTACTTTTTAAAAACTTTTTACAATGAATATATGTAACATAATCAGAGTCAAAATGATATTTTACAAAAATTAAAGCAAATTGAATGCATCAACATATAATCTGTATTAGGCTATTTTATGTTGCTCTAAAGGAATGGCTGAGGCTGAGTAATATACAAAGAAAAGAGATTTAATTGGCTCATGGTTCTGCAGACTTCACAAGAAGCACAGTGCTGGCATCTGCTTCTGGTGAGGCTTCAGGAAGCTTCACTCATGGTGGAAGTGAAAGGGAGAGCAAGCATGTCATATGATGAGACAGGGAGCAAGAGAAGGAAGCAGGGGAGGTCCCAGACTCTTTCAACAACCAGATATCCTGTGAACTCATCATGGCAGGGCAGGACCTAAACCATTCATGAGAGATCTGCCCCCATGACCCAATCACTTCCCAGGATGCCTGACCTCCAACTCTGGGGATCACATTTCAACACGAGATTTGTGGGGGTGACCAATATCCAAGCCATATCATAATCAATCACTCAAATCTTGCAAGAAATTCTTTGCATTTACTTTTCCACTTCCTTCCAGAATCTAGGCCTTAAGAAAGAAAACCACTAAGCCATAGAGATTGGAACCAATTCAATCAAATAAGATTCTTAAACGTTCTTTCCTTTTAGTTTTGGCTCCAGTAATCAGAGGTAGGAGAAAATAAGGTATACAGCTCTTTAGGGTGTGTGTGTGTAATGAGTGGGGAATATAGAGCGGAAAGCATATGAGACACTGAGGAAAGGACCAAGGTATTCATGTGAGGAAACTTGAATGGTTGTTCTTTTTCAAGGAAACCCTGTCTATTCATAAATACCTGTGATGAAATAGTCCACAAATTGCGCCTCACACTCTCAGACGAATAAGCCAAAAGACTCCTAATAATTGAAGCTAAAAAACAATCAAAGCCGAACACGGTGGCTCACACCTGTAATCCCAGCACTTTGGGAGGCTGAGGTGGGCGGATCGCTTGAGCTCAGGGACTGGAGACCAGCCTGGGCAGCATGGCGAAGCCCCCTCTCTACAAAACAAAAACACAAAAATTGCCGGGTATGGGGGCTCATGCCTGTAATCCCAGCATTTTGGGAGGCCAAGGTGGGCAGATCGCTTGAGCCCAGGAGTTGGAGACCAGCCTGGGCAACATGGCGAAGCCTCCTCTCTACAAAACAAAAACACAAAAATTAGCCCGGCATGGTGGCACATGCCTGTAGTCCCAGCTACTTGGGGGACTGAGGTTGGGAGGATCATTTAAGCCTGGGAGTTCTGCAGAGAGCTGAGATCAGGCCACTGCACTCCAGCTGGTTAACAGAGTGAGACCCTGTTTCAAAAAAAAAAATGATTCATAATAATGGTCAAGACTTCATGGATTTCCTAGCGGTAACTCTGGGATAAACAGCACGTAGTAATAGCTGATTTTGTCAGGTCACCCCCAGAGAGAGTGGGGAATGTTGACTCACAAGTGGAGCTGGCCCATCTTTCCCGTACTGTAAAAGTAAGCCATTCCTATACAATTCTGCTTGTACACCTGTCTCAGTCTCTTATACGCAAAACATTACTGCCATAGTCAAAAGTCATTTAGAAGGATGTCTTAAAAGATATTTCAAAGTATTCTTGCTTAACTAACGTGAGCCTCATATATATAATAATAACAATGGATTAATATAGAAGCAAATGACTTAACACTTTCCAGGCACGCTTCTTAGACTTTAACATTCGTAAATCCTCACAGCAACCCTATGAGAAAGGCACCATTGCTACCCTCATTTTGCAGAGGAAGAAACTGATCTACAGAAAGTTTACCCAAAGTCACATTGCTAGGAAGCAGTAGAACTGGGGTTGAAACTCAGGCAATGTGGCTGCGGAGTCTGGACTCTTACCTACTGCATACTCCATCCATTTGTCACCCTCTGCCCTGGCTTTGTCTGGTCCCATGTTTGCTGACTACTCCCCTTCTTCTTAGAACAGTCCAAAAGCATCTGTAATAACCCATATATGACTGGATTTCATATTCAAAGAAGCTTCTAATCATGACCTAATAAGTAAGTCCTGCAGGGAAAGGCCAAAGAATTACATTCTCTATTTATTTTTAATGCAAACTGCCTTGTGTTTCCAAGCTGAGGTCTGCAGACTTGCTTACAGGAAAGAAGTATACAGTCTCTTGTTACATGCATCACTGAAATACTTTGAAGATTCTGAAACCAAGTGTAAGAACCACACATCAAATATTATCAATTAAATATTAACATGCAAAACCCTCACAACCCCAGAAATTATTCAAGCTCAGAGGAGATATTCTAGGAGGCTATCACCCATGACATATTTCCTAACTGGAGTCCAAAAAAGTTCTCTGTTAAAAAGAGATTAATCTTAGTGAATTACAGTTTCTTAATGCTTGAAGACAAATAATAGATAGATGAACTCCTCATAGCTTTAGATAAGTTGAATTCTACCTGGAACCTCATGGTAGCAGTGGAGAAAGCCATAAAATAAAATTGCTAAAATAATTAGTTAATGTATGAATGTTGGTGAACAGAGACCAGAGGGTAAATCTTCTTGGGGTTTAACAGACAGACCCTTCATTCCCTCCCTATTTTTAAGCAGAGCTTATTTGCCTTTGTTGGTGGCTTAGTCAAATACATACCCAAGTTTGACTGTCCTTATCTCTTTTCTCACTATGTGCTGATTTGGGACCTAAAAGTTTAAGGATACACAGAAAGAAATGTGCCAAAACCTGGGAACAGACGATCCTAGAATGACCAAGGCTAATACTTCACCCCATGTCCTTTGGACATTTAGTCTGCATAGTAGCAGATTTATAATGTGCACTGGCATTTACATACCTGCTTCTGCATTTCCAGAGGTACACTGAGAGATAGTTTGAGCCAAGAAATGCAATGTTTTGTCTTACAGAAATGTGAATGTCCTGAAAAATGCCATTTTAGGGTATTTGGAGAATTGTATTCATTCAACATATTACTGCCCTTTGATTTGTCACTCTTTGAAGGGACTATTTAATCTATGGCTTTGCCTCTTTGTTCCTGTGTCTACATATTAACTTTGCTCAGAATTTGTTCATTCACCCATTCATTCAATAAATACTTATTTTGCAACTACCTTGGGTCACTGAACAGCATCATTTATTATTTCCTGCCATACTGGTCTACTTTCTTTTTTTTTGAGATGGAGTCTCACTCTGTTGCTCAGGCCAGAGTGCAATGGCACAATCTTCACTCACTGCAACCTCTGCCTCCCAGGTTCAAGCAATTCTTCTGCCTCAGCCTCCCGAGTAGCTAGGATTATGGGTGCCTGCCACCATGCCTGGCTAGTTTTTGTAGTTTTAGTAGAGACAGGGCTTCACCATGTTGGCCAGGCTCGTCCTGACCTCAGGTGATCTGCCCACCTCAGCCTCTCAAAGTGCTGGGATTACAGGCGTGAGCCACTGCGCCTGGCCTCGTCCACTTTCTACAAATACATTTGAGTGATATACACTATACCCATGGCATTTCCTCCTGCCACCCTGCTTAGGATTAATTCTCTAATCAAGAGGTATTTAAGCAGAAAACTGTGTAAAAAGACAGCATAAACAGCATACAAATTTCACTGGGTATTCTTTCTTGATATTGGAAAGTAGGTAAATTATGTGTACTGAATTATCTGTTGTTTTGAGACACAAATACCTAGTACAAATACCTAGTAAATTATTAATATATTATTTTGAGGGCTGAGCACGGTGGCTCAGGCCTGTAATCCCAGTACTTTGTGAGGCTGAGGCTGGCAGATCACATCAGGAGTTCAACACCAGCCTGGCCAACATGATGAAACCCCGTTTCTACAAAAAATACAAAAAATTAGCCAGGTGTGGTGGTGGGTGCTGGTAATCCCAGCTACTTAGGAGGCTGTGGCAGGAGAATTGCTTGAACCTGGGAGGCAGAGGTTGCAGTGAGCTGAGACCACACGACTGCACTCCAGCCTGGGCTACAGAGCGAGACTCCGTCTCAAAATATATATATATATATTTTGAGCTAAAAAATTGTAATGTAAATGCCATGTGATAGAGCTTGATGCTAGAGAACATGAATGCATATTATAAAAAGTTGAATAGCTGAATGCAGTGGCTCAGGCCTGTAATCCCAGCACTCTGGAAGGCTACAGCAGGTGGATCACCTGAGGTCGGGAGTTTGAGACCAGCCTGACCAACTTGGAGGAATCTCATCTCTACTAAAAATACAAAATTAGCTGGGCATGGTGGAACATGCCTGTAATCCCAGCTACTTGGGAGTTTGAGGCAGGAGAATTACTTGAACCTGGGAGGCGGAGGTTGCGGTGAGCCGAGATTGCGCCAATGCATTCCAGCCTGGGCAACAAGAGCAAAACTTCATCTCAAAAATAAATAAATAAATAAATAAATAAATAGTTTGATAGAACTGAAATGAGTTTTATAATAGCAGAACACTTTATATACTCTGCCTTCTCCCCACTCTCTGGTGAATTCAGAAATTATTTCCTCAAGGCAGAATAGCTTGAGTGACCAAAGATTTCACAATGACTTTTCTGTTGCTCATCGCTAATTTTTTTAGAATGCCTCTAACATTTCCTGAGTCCCTCTTATAAGGAACTCAACCTCCCAGACTTGTAAAATTTAGGTCTTTGGAATATTCAAATCTCAATAGTGAACTTGAGGTCAAGCTATGGTATAAATTGTGGAATATAAAAGGAAGCTAAGTACCCTGATAAGAGAAACACCAGGAGTCTCATGTGTTCCTTTCTTTTCATGGGTTTCCAAGGTGCTGAGGGAAGCAGAATTGGGAGGTGAAAGAATATATTCTTATTTGGGCAGTGGGGATTGGCAGGGGTAGTTATAAAATCTTTGTAGACATTTCTTTCTCTGAGGCAGGCTTAGATAGTTTGACAGCTGAATTAGTTTCCAGGGTTCCAATTTCTTCACGTCCTTACCAACACTTTCTGTAACTGTTGCTAGTTACTATTACTTTCTGTTTTGATAGCGGGTATCCTAAACGGTGTGAGGTGATATCTCACCGTGGCTTTGACTTACATTTTTCTGGTGATTAGTAATGTTGAGCATCTTTTTGTATGTTTATTGGCCATCTTATATATCTTCTTTGGAAAAATGTCTATTTCAATATTTGGAATATTCAAAGCCCAATACTGAATTTAAGGCCAAGATATGGTATAAGTTGTGGAATATAAAAGGAGGCAAAAAGGTTGCCATTAAAAAAAAAACACAAACTAGATGGCATAAAACAACAGAAATTTTTATCTCTCGGTTGTGGAGGCTGCAAGTCTGCAACTAAGGTGCTGACCAGGCCATGCTCCTTTTGAAATCTGTAGGAGAATCCTCCTTTGCCTCTTCCTAGCTTCTGGTGTTTGCTGGCAACCTTTGGTGCTCTTTGGCTGGCAGGTGGCTGCATCACTCCAATCTCTGCCTTCATCATCACATAACGTTTTCCCTGTGTGTCTTTGCCACATGTTGTCTTCTTATAAGGACACCAGTCCTATTGGATAGACCCACCTTACTCCAGCATGACTGCATCTTAACTAATTACATCTGCAACAACGTTATTCCCAAATAAGATCATACTCTGAGGTACTGGATGTTAGAATTCAACATATTTTTGAGGGAGGGACACAATCACAATCAAGCTATAACAATAGTAATAATATATGACAGGCAATAAAATGTTCTGAGATTCATTGAGAAAAATGGTTTTTGTGTCCTCTATTATTTTGAAGAGCCCCAAGTGACTGGAGCTAGTGGGAAGAAAGTTTCTGGCACCAGTAACACCACTGCTTTTACAAAAGAGGTGGTGTGATTTCTCAGATTCTTTGTTTGAATTAAAGATGTAGTATGTGCAGCAGATCTCTAGGAAGCAATGACATTTCTAGAATGAGATAGGCTGATAACTTTATAAGAGAAGAGCAGGAATAATTTAAAAGTTTATGTGCAAACTATATATCTGATAAGGGGTCAATATTCAGAATATGTAAAGAACATCTACACCTTTATAACAAAAAACCAATAACTTCATGAATAAATGAGCAAAAGACTTAAATAGACATTTCTACAAAGAAGATATACAAATGGACTTTAAGCATATAAAAACATGCTCAACATTACTCATTACTAATCATCAGGGAAATGGAAGTCAACGCCAACAGTGAGATATCACATTATACCCTTTAGGATAGCCACTACCGAAACAGAAAGTGATGGTAAGAGTTACAGAAAGTGTTGGTGAGAATGTGAGGAAATTAGAACTCTAGTGCACTGTTGGGAATGTAAAATGAGGCAGCCATTAGGCAAAACAGTATAGACTTTCCTTAAAAAGTTAAAAATAGAACTACCATATTGATCCAGTGTTATGGTTTCGCTGTGTCCCCTCTCAAATCTCATCTTGAATTATAGTTCCCATAATCCCCACATGTTGTGGGAGGGACCTGGTGGGAAGTAATTGAATCATGGGAGCTGCTGTTCTTGTGATAGTGAGTTCTCACAAGATCTGATGGTTTTATAAAGGGCTTTTCCCTCTTTGCTCTGCACTTCTCCTTCCTGCCATCATGTGTAGAAGGATGTGTTTGCTTCCCCTTCTGCCACGATTGTTAAGTTTCCTGAGGCTTCCCCAGCCATGTGGAACTGTGAGTCAATTAAACCTCTTTCCTTTATAAATTACCCAGTCTTGGGCAGTTCTTTGTAGCAGTGTGAGAACAAAGTAATACATCCAGCAATTCCACTTCTAGATAGATATCCAAAAGAATTAAAGATTTCAAAGAGGTATTTGCACATCCGGCATTATTCACATTTGTAGCACCATTCATGACAGTCAAGAGGTGGAAGCAACCTGTTTATTGATAGATAAAGGGATAAAGAAAATGTGGTATGGACAAACAATGAAATATTATTCAGCCTTAAAAAAATGAAATCCTGTCCTAGGTTACAACATGGCTGAACCGAGGATATTATGCTAAGTGAAATAAGCCAGTCACAAGACAAATACTGCATGATTCCACTTATATGAAGTGGCTAAAATAGTCAAACTCACAGAAATAGAAAGTAGAATGGTGGTTGCCAAGGGCTGGGGGAAGAAAGCAGTGGGAAGTTTGTTCAGTGGCTATAGCATTTCAGTCATGCAGGGTGGGGGTGATTCTGGGCATCTGTTGCACAACAATATGCATGTGGTTGATGCTCTTTTATACTTGGAAATTGAGAGGGTGAATTTTATGTTGTTTGTGTGTCTGTTTTTTTAGAGACAGTCTTGCTTTGTTGTCCAGGTTGTAGTATAGTCCAGAGATCATATCTCACTGCAGCCTTAAACTCCTGGGCTCAAGCTATCCTCCCCACTTCAACCTCCCAAGTAGCTGGGACTACAGGCATGAACCACAACACCTAGACTAATTTTTACTTTATCTTTTGTAGAGATGGGCTCTTGCCATGTTCCCCAGGCTAGTCTCGAACTGTGGCCCCAAGTGATTCTCCCACCTTTGCCTCCCAAAGTGCCAAGATTACAGGTGTGCACCACTGCACCTGCCTATGTTGTATTTTTTTCTACAGCTGAAAAGAAAAAGGCTGGGATCAGTGGCTCATGCCTGTGATACCAGAACTTTGGGAGGCCAAGGCAGGTGGATTACTTGAGTCCAGGGGTTCAAGACCAACCTGGCCAACATGGTGAAACCCTGTCTCTACTAAAAATACAAAAATTTAGCCAGGCATGGTGGCAAGCACTTATAATCCCAGCTACTCAGAAGGTTGAGGTAGGAGGATTCCTTGAGCCCAGGAGGTCGAGGCTGCAATGAGCCATGATGGTGCCATTGCACTCCAAGTCTGTGCAACAGAACAAGACCCTGTCTCAAAATAAAAAAATAAATTTAACAAAAGGCAAAACATTTTTCTTAACAAACTTTCTAATTCGTGTCACAGAGAGATCACTGAGTAAATGCTAGTTAGGAGAGATAGATTTGAGTCTAAGTCATACTGGCTGCTTAAGCAAATCTGTTCACTCCTCTGGAACTCATTGGTCTACCTATTATTCTGCGGTGGAAGTACACATCACTGCCTGTTTTACCCACAGACCTCAAGAAAAAGTGCCTTCCAAACGGTTCTTGATGAATGAGCAGGAACCATATTTATGCTTTATTATCCCACCTCCTGAGACACAGATTGAGGTGAGCACCAGATTCTGGGAAACCTACCCATAGATTCCTTTCAGTGACCCTTGTTGCCACCAGAAAATTTCTGTCAGGAATCCGAAATTTGGAACCAATAAACTATAAAGTGCTAAAGTGGAAACTAAAGATGTAAGGTAATGAGATAAAATTTAAGCTAGAAAGGCCCTTGATAGTCCATATAAAAAACAGTTATGAAAGAGTTAAAATCTAGAATGGTGCAGAAACAAGACAGAAGTATCGTGACTGAGACTTTCTGGTTCATGTGAGAATGGCCCGCATCCTTTTTGTCTGGTTTTCTGCAGCTCAAATATATATGGTTATGTGTGGGTTTGTTGTTGTTGTTTCTTTATCCTGTTTAGTGTTTGCTGAGCCTTTTGGATCTGTGGTTTGGTGTCTGTCATTAATTCTGGATAGTTTTCAGGCATCATTAGTTCAAACATTTCTTCTCCTTTTAGTAGTCCATAATTGTGTATCTTTGGGAATTTTCCAACAATTCTTGAATGTTCTATTCCATGCTTTTATTTTTTTATCTTGAATTTGAGTTTGTGAATTTCTAATGGCTTATTTTAAGCTCATTGATCTTTTTCCTTTGTCATGTTGAGTCTACTGAGGAACTCATTGAAGGCTTTCTCATTTTTGCTAGTTTTAGAAATTCCTAGCATTTCCTTTTGATTCTTTCATGGAGTCTCCATCTCCCTGTTTACATTAACTATCAGTTGTTGCATGTTGTCTATTTTTCCATTAGATCTCTTAATATATTAATCAGTTATTTTAAATTCCCTGTTTGATAATTCAAACATCTGTGTCATATCTGAGTCTGGTTCTGATGATTGCTTTGTTTCTTCATATTATGTCTTTTCTTGCCTCTTGGCATATCTTGTAATTTCTTTATTGAAATATATACATGTTATTGAGTAACAAAAACTTAAACAGCCTTTTAGTGTGAGGAGGCATATTAGTCCGGCTAGAAGTTGAGCTGTATTTAATATTTGGGGTAGCTACAGGTACTAGCATCTTCAAATTCCTCATGTCCTTATTTTTGTCTTTCCTCTTGACTTGAGGCTTTCCTAAGTACTCCTCCTCAGAAAGTCTGTGTCTGGCAGTTCTCACAACTGTAATCCACTGTTACAATAGTAAAGTCCTGGTGGTACGATAGCAAGGTTTAATGGGGGAGGGTCCCATAATCTTAAAATTAAATATCAGTCTTTTAATTGGTCCTGTGTTTCTGAACTGTGACTTCACAAGTGTTTTTCCAATGATATGGATTCTCCCTAGTCCCACTCCATTCTCCATTCACTGGCTACTGAGTTTCTAATCTAGTTGCCCCAAGCCCTGACTCCAGTTGACTATGTTCCCCTGCCCCTTTTAGGTGAGAAAAAAACATCAGCTGGGAATGGAGTGGAAGGGATGCCATTATCCCAGCCTGGAAAAAGCTCAGTCTTTTCCCCTGGAGAGTAGGCCTATGAGGAGGCTCTGGGCATATTACATAATGATTTCTCTTTTCCTCCTCCTGCCAGAGCCATGAGAGATTTTTAAAAAAATCTCCACTGTGACAACACTGTTCTTGGAAGTGAAGTCTGTGAAACTGGGGATTCCCCTAAGACTGCATTGTCTAGGAGTTTCTCACGTTTGCACTAGTCCAAACTCAGCCTCCAGCAATTCTTCAAAATAATCACTTAATTTTTCAAGATAATCTAACAGTTCATGGCTCCAGTGGTTTCCACTCTAGATAAGTAGATCTGAGCTGTGACTGTCTGTGTGCACCCGTCTCCAGATTTTGGTGTGGTGATTCCCTGTGGGTCCAAAAGTCCTTGATTTTCAGTTTGACCAGCGTTTTCCTGTGGTAAGGATGGTGGGAGTGGTGATTTTCAAGTTCTTTATATGTCAGAGTTTAAAATGGAAGTCCTTATTGCCCCCATTCTTAAAGGCTAAATTTTGATTCCTGTCCTTAGATTTTCATGAGATTCTCTATATTTAAAATGAAGCAGTTTTTCTCTAGAGTTGGCTTGGGTAGATCAACCACACAATCAAAAGTCCTGTGTCTAAAATTTATTGCTTCCATGAGTCATAGCTTCTTCAACTCTAAAATCTCCTATTAATCAACTAGACATAAAAGAAATAATACAAAAAAGATATCATGCTTTAACCATTCCTCTTGAAGCTACTGATCCTTTGTTTTCAGATACATCTTCAATGACAGGAAGGGTAAATAGTAATTTAGTATAGGGGAATAAAAGAAAAAGATTTTACTTGTAAAACTGGATCAGGGAAGGATATTTCTAATAAATAAGGGTGTTATTTATTTATATGTGTTATTAATATAAGTTCAAATATGTGACAGCTGACAATATGAACCTCACTTGTGTGCGTTTCAGTGGGTATAGAGTTGTCCTTTGAACAACATTGAGTTGGGGTGCTGAAACCCCATATAGTGAAAAATCCATGTATACCTTTTGACTATGCAAAAAGTTTACTAATAACTTCCTGTTGATCAGAAGCCTTACTGATAACATCAATAGTTGATTAATATACATTTTGTACATGTATTCTATACCATATTATTACAATAAAGTTAGAGAAAAGCAAATGTTAAGAAAATCGTTAAGAGAAAATATATTTATCACTCATTAAGAGGAAGTGGATCATCATGAAGGTCTTCATCCTTGTCATCTTAATGTTGAGTAGGCTGAAGGAGGAAAAAGAGGGGTGGTTGGTCTGGCTCTCCCGGGGGTGGCAGAGATGGAAGAAAATCAGCGTGTAAATAGACCCACACAGTTCAAATTCATATTGTTCAAGGGTCAACTGTATTACCAATAATTAGGTAATTAAACCTTTTCATGAAGACTGAACCTTTTAATAAAAGACACCAATCAATAATACCTTTATATCTCACTTTATTCCAAAACAGATTAAAGTATCTGTAATAGACATCTGTTTTGTCTGCCTGGCATCTGATTTGATTCTGTGACTATCAAACCTCTTACTTTCGGGAACTGATCTTTCCTCAACTCCAATCAATCATAGAACCCATATCCTTGGCCATGGGGATGGACCTATGACCTGTCAGGCAGACCAGCAAGAATGCTCCCCTGAGACTTTCAGAATTAGGTCTATGGAGATAGGGGAAATCCTTCCTGTGGACCTAAGTGCTGCTGTTGCCATATCTCCAGCTACGTGGAGGAAGCCAGAAGAATGAAGTCAATAATACACAGAGGATAAAAGGCAGGGAGAATCCCCAGCATCATTTGTGCCTGTGAAGTTTACTGTACTCCTATTCTTCTCCTTGTATGATTAGATGAGCCAGTTTATTACTCTCTTACCCAAGCTAGTAGATTTCCATCATTTCTAGCCAATAGTTGGACTAATACAGAAGCTGATATTAAGGGTTTCTATTTGGTTTGAATGTCTAAAAATTATCCTTAAACATAAGCAAAAAATTCTACTGGAATAAAATACCTTGAGGTGTGTTCTCCACAAAAGCAAAATCAAGGATGTTAGGTTATAGAATAAAGACCTTAAAGTTAAAACACTGAGCAGGATCTTACCATCTGAGTTATGTACAAATTCCTTAACTACTCTATACCACAGATGTTACCTATAATTGAAGATAACATCTGCCACTGAACTGTCTTATGGAAAGAATGAGGTTTATAGAGTGCTTTGAGCAACTTGGAAAATGGTATAATGAGTTGAATCTAATGTATATAATGCATCACATTTAGAAATGGTGAACTTTGATTAATCTCCAGTATGCCTGATGCTCAATTTCTGTTTCTGTAAAATGGAGGTGATACCTTTTTTGAGGGGTTGACAGAATTAGCAACCATATCCACATGTGAAGCTGGGAGGTCATAATTCAGCCATAGGTGATACTACCAGAAAAGGAAGGACAGCCAACAACCCAGGCATCCTTTGCAGGAGTTGATTTACATTTTGAAAAGTGGGTTTGTGTGGGGAAAACTTTCTGTAGAGGTTGTGTACTTAGGTGCTCGGGGGAAGAGATAGGAGACCTGAGGACATTGAGAGATGGTAGTAGTTGGTTCCTATCCCAGCACAAAGCATTGGCCCTTGTGGGAAGAGAGGCAAAGATGCTGTGCTTTGAAAACACAGCACTATTTTGGCAACTTAAGTGTTTCACAGTTTGGGAACATCTAAGCAAGGCAGCATTCTCCTACAGGAACAGCACCAGTAGAAACAGTGGAGGCCCAACAGAAGCCTGGCACGAGTAGGCTGCACCCAAGAGTGTGAACTTGTTTGTGAATCAGTGAGGAAACCCCTGAGACTTCCAAAAATAGTTGCAGAGAGGACTTTTCAGAAGACCGAGATCCTGCATTCGATGGAATTCTGAGTCAGCAAAATCTGGGTGTAAATGCTAATGTAACTTCATAAGAGAACATTGATCCTTGAAATAGGTGGGTTCCATATATAACAAGAGTTGGCATTGAAGTATGAGCCCTATAAATGGCTATGCTGTCATGCTAAGATATTTCTCTGTAAAATTCTTTTAACACCACGCAACAACATGGATGAACCTGGAGGACATTATGTTTAAGGAAATAAGCCAGACACAGAAACACAATTAATGCATGATCCCACTCATGTGGAATCTAAAAAAAAGTTTATCTCATAGAGAACAGAACAGTGGTTACCAGACACTCGGAAGGGGAGAGCAGAAGGAAGGAAGGGAAGGGGCTCAATGGGTACAAAGTTACAATTAGATAGAAGGAGTAAGTTCTGGTGTTCTATTGCACAGTAGGGTGACTATGGTTCACTACAGTAAGGTACTGTATATTACAAAATAGCTAGAAAAAAAGATTTTTAAATGTTCTCACCACAAAGAAATGATAAATGCGTGAGATAACAGATATGCTAAGTATTCCGATCATTACACAACATATACATGTATTGAAACATCAAATTTTGCCCACATAAACATGCACAGCTTTGATGTGTCAAAAATTATTGTAAAAATTTAAAAAAAAATTCTATCCACATCTCAAGATTGGCCAGGTGGATGTTACGAGCTTTGAGAATGAGGTCATATGATTTCCTCTGTGTTAGTTAAAAGCATAATTATTTAGATTAAGCCTTTGACTTTACTAACAGTAGAATAGTTTACTGACTTACATATGCACTCACCTTATTCTATCAAGAAGCTGAGGGGGGCTAAGCAGAATAAACTTCTCCAAGGCTACTTTTATACACAAATTTTCAGGGAAGTATTAATGAACTTTGACTCACATCATCTACATTTTCTAGTATAGAGTGAAATTTTCTCTAAAACAAAAGCTTTCAATATAACTATTTCTCTGCCACTAATATTTTTGTTATTAAACATACCACAAATGACAAAGAAAGCAAATCTATAGATGCTTCATGGAACAAGAACTATCATTAAGTATTCATCTCAAGTGGGATAACGTTCATAAATTTAGCAAATTTTAATTAAAATACTATAGAAAGAAAAACATATGTTAAAGAGTTTTTCTGATTGTTCCTTTTAAAGTTTTGACATGTTCGTCATTTTTGCAGTCTTACCTGAATAACACTAATGTTTAGAACATCTACTATTGGTGCCAGCCTCCACTCTGACACTCTACCTGAATTACACCCTAACATATGCCCACTTGGCTAAGAATTCAACTTTAGGAGGAGTTTCATAAAGTCTGGCGTAGGAAGCATTTGCATTAACGAAGCCACATTTGCATTTCTCAGGCTTTAGGAGCAGCAAAGCTCCACCATCTGCACAAACGTATAGATCACAGGAGTTACTTCTGTCTTCACAGTTTACTAGTAGTTTACTAGTTTTTAGCAGCAGCATTATGACTTCGATGATGGCAGTCTATCTGGTGAGGACGTTTGGATGATTTGCACTGATTTTTCCTGTTGTTTTTTTTTGCATTACAGGTTTAACTACATAAATTATCATATATATATATGTTGTTCGTTAGCTGCTGTCTTCAGTATATACTGGGCAATAGCTATAAAAGCTTAGGGAAAGCAGGTAAATAGCCATATGATCAAGTGATTATGAAGAGTAAATGCCTTGTTAGGTTGCATTGGGATAGCTAATGTCAACTATTACAATAACTCTCATCATTTTAATGAGATCTGATATTTTTTAGCAAAATGTGTCAGTTCTGGAGCTCAGTACATTTTTTTCCTACCTGCAGAAGTCAATGGTAATTACATTCTTGACAAGGCAAAGTCAACCTATGAGACTTTTTCAGAATTATTTTCAAGATGAATGGACACTGTAACTCATTTAATCCTCATATCAGTTCTAAGAGATAACTACCATTTATTATCAAATATGTATTTAGCCCTTGTACTAGGCTGTTCTTTCTGTAAATACCTGAGACTGGGTAATTTATAAGGAAAAGATGTTTAATTGGTTTATGGTTCTGCAGACTAAAGGAAGCATGGTGGTGGCACCTGCTCAGCTTCTAGGGAGGCCTCAGGAAGCTTACATCATGGCAGAAAGTAAAAGGGGAGCAGGCATGTCATATGACGGAAGTAGGAGCAAGTGAGGGAGTGTGGGGGAGAGGTTCCTCACACTTTTAAATAAACAGATCTAGATCCTGTGTGAACTCAGAGCAAGAGCTCCCTTACCACTCAAAGGATGGCCCAAGCCATTCATGAGAGATCTGATCTGATACATACACCTCCCACCAGGCCCTACCTCCAAGACTGGGGATTACATTTCAACATGAGATTTGGGTGGGGACAAATATCCAAACTTCATCAGCACTTATATCCAAGGATTATATGTAATACTAAAATAGTCTTGCTCTGGGTGGATACTAATGTCATCCCCATTTAATAGTGAGGAAACTGAGGCACAGAGAAATTAAGTAGCTTGGCCAATCTGAAAATATTAGTCTATTCTGTAGAACAAAGAACTGTCACAAATATCTATGTAAAATATTTACACCACCACCTACCAATCATTGAGTGCTAAACACTTTACAATTTCTAGATTAATTCTTCCAACTCTGTAAAGTTGCTATTATCTTAATTTTACAGATAAGGAAACTGGTGCATATAAAGAAAAAAACTTGCCAAAAATCATATAGCTAGTTAGTGACAGAGCTGAGATCTGACCCCACATCTATCTAAGTCAAAACCTATGCTTTTGACCAAGTCAGAAGTCCAGCACAATATAATCACAGATGGGGAGAGGGAATAGGATTTCCTAGTTGAAAAAAAGGCTATATTTCATTATTATATTACCTCCAGTATGGCAAATAACAGAAACAGAGGTAAAAAATCTCTTAGAAATTGGTCTCTATACAATACCCAATGGTACAATGACAACATAAGGAGAAGGGAGTTTTCTAATTATTTTTATGATGACATTTATAACATTTAAAAGTAGTTCAAACTGAGAAAAAATGCTTTTGGCCTTAAAATTAAGGCTAACAAAAGTCCTTCCACGTTTCCTACCTTCTCTATGATGCAGTGTGTGCGCTCCAGCATTACTTACACTGTTCCACATACGGCAGGAGATTTGTTACGCCCTGTAACAGCTTACTCAGGGCAATTATCAAATTCCTTCTCTCAGGTTTCTAAAACCAGTTCTTTTGTCTGATAGGGTGGTTTAATGGTAGTCCTTTCTAAAATCAGAAAAGTCAACTGGATAACCTTTCCAAGTTTTCTCCTAATCCTTGTATGAAATAGCTATGCCAATGGAGTACTAAAAATATTTCCAAAAAATTTAAAGGGATGTTTGTTAAAGTAATGCTCAAGAGAGTTGATTCCACAGTAGGGTAAGTAACAATGCAAACTGCTATACTACATCAAATATTCTACAGGGTTCAGAATAGAATATGTTAAAAACTTCTATAAAGGCTTTTTGTGCAGTGGAGAAATTTTACGGTTAGAAACTTTATTCAAATGTACATAATTATAACTACAATTAAATAGTATAAAATACATTTAAAGAATTAACTAGAAAGGGTTCCTCAAAGATAATCATAAAACATCAAAAAAGCATGATGGTAGGAACAAGACCATGGGAGAAAACCGAAATTACGTGTCAGGTTTGTACAGTTTCAGGTAACCATAACTTTAATGTAATAACGATAGTAAGCAGCCTTTCAGTATTTCCTATATACCATCATGATAGTTCAATAATTCTCCTACGTTATTTCATTTAGTCTTCACTAACCTTAGAAAGTTATTTGCCAGTTTCATTTTGCCAGGGAGGAAATGGAAGCTTAGAGAGACTAGCTCATATAGCTAGTATGTGACTGATTTGGGTTTAAAGTTTAAACCCACATAGTCCAACTACAGAGCCCAAGCTCTTAATCACTGTGCTATGCTTCCTTCATAGGACAAAAGTTGTTCACCGTTAAGAAAAAAGTAGATTTTAAAAATGCTAAAACGAAGTGAAATGGCCAAGGAAGAGAAGCAAAAGCCTTTGGTAGTCTTCAATTGAATAATCCTTGAATCATTCTAACCTCACTTCATCTTTGGAGGTTTACTCCAATCGGCTACAAATAAAATGAGTCCAAGAATTGGGAATTAATCACCCATTTTATTTGTAGCTGATTTTCCCAGTTCCTTTTTGCTCTCTTATCTATCACATCAGTGGGGGAAGGGTGTCTGCAAATCCAGACAAGCAGACTTCAGAACTGTGTTCACATCATCGCATTATTCCAGTTGTTTCGTTACACATGTACATGGTCATTTCAGAAATTCTTAGAATAATCTGGTGCACTAAATGTTAATTATGATTTTCAGCTCGTAGCAACCCAATGTATGTTGTTTTGGCTTCAAGAAGGACTCCAAAAATATGGCCACTCTTGTTTACATCTTCTCTGGAAACTCAGATAATATGGAATCAAAGTAAGCATTTTAAAGTGCAAGATATTTTCTGCTCTCCTCAGCTTTCTCTGTTCTTGACTAATAAGAAGAAACTACCCTACACGCCACCATGTCAGGGTATAAGAAGAGAAAGAAACAGAAATCAGTAACATACAACAGGTACCTTATAAATACTGCCTGACTGCCTAAACTTTGCCATTCATATCTAACTTCCTTCAAGTTTTCAAGCACAGCTCACAAACGAAGATAAGAGCACCATACAATAATTACTGAAAATGTAAGCATACAAGTGATTTTTCTATTAAAATAATTTATGAAATGATATATAAAATTATTATATGGGATGAATTTTATTAATCTCTGCTTTTAAAAGCTTTTAACAAGAAGTCTGCTGCTAGTCCTGGGGACAGGGCCCCAGTGAGAACCTTGTGTTCCAGAAGTGGAATCTGTTCCCGGACTGTGGGATGGGTCCTGAAATGCTCTAACACGCTTTCCTGAATGAGATTCCACATCCAAACTTTCTGTTGCTTCCGTCGTTTGGCAGTCAGTTCCCCACTGGCAAGCATTACGCCCTGGAAATCTTTCATTTTATCCCACATTTCAGAGATTCCCTCTCCACTTCTGGCAGAAATACGAATTACCTGTTGAAAAAGGAAGAACCAGACCATTTTACTTAAAATAATAGAAAACATTTTCATGGGGACTCTGACATTTGCCAGTTAATTCTTACAGTCTACAGAAATAGGCAATTGACATGAATGAGATTTTATTGCTGTGTCAAAGTAAATATATCAATATATATTCTGAGGTAATATACCTAGGATTACTAAGTGCACAGCAGAAATAAAACACTGATTCAAGGTCAAATTTTTAGCCCAGAGATTTATTCATTTATTTTTTCTTTTGAGATGGAGTTTTGCTCTTGTTGCCCAGGCTGGAGTGCAATGGCGTGATCTTGGCTCACTGCAACCTCTGCCTCCAGGGTTCAAGTGATTCTCCTGCCTCAGCCTCCCGAGTAGCTGGGATTACACAAATGTGCCATCATGCCCAGCTAATTTTGTATTTTCAGTAGAGATGGGGTTTCTCCACATTGGTCAGGCTGGTCTCGAACTCCTGACCTCAGGTGATCCACCTGTCTCAGCCTCCCAAAATGCTGGGATTACAGGCGTGAGCCACCATGCCCTGCTGAGATTTATTTTAATTTAGGATTCCTCAGATGGTCAGGGTCATCATAGAGGATGTGTGATAAGGGCAATACCAGGTAGGTTCCCCTGAGGCCTGAGTGCCAGAAAATGAAGCTAGGTTGAGAAATGGTATAATTCCCTCTGTCAAATTTGCCTGATTTAGCAAGTGAAAGAGCTGGGCATCTGACACCTGCATGTATATCTAAGATGGCTCCAGACTCAAGACAGACAACATGGTTGGGAAAAACTGGGATATGACAGTAAGATAAGTCATCATTGTTCTTATTACAATGATTACAGCTTATTCCTTAATAACATAGTATCTGTCTATAAATAAAGTGGCCCACATCAATATTACCGCATCACTTATTACAGGATTAAAATTTTTTTCCTTACTGAAAATGGCACCCAACAAACGTAATGGAAATGGAGGTATCACATCACAAGCCTTTTCTCTCTTACTCAAATTCCAATACAGGTAATCAAATCATTAGGTGCTCCATAACTTAAGGATGGTTCCTTTCAGGATGGATTTGCTATCACTTTCAAATGGCTCAAATCAAGTATTAAACAATTAAATCTATCATCTCTTACCTAGCTTTTGACATCCAGTGGTTAAAGGATTATATTTCAAATCATCACTACACACTCTGGCTTTGTCATGATTTTTAAAACTATAATCTTCACATAGAAGCAAGATTGATTATATGTCTAGTTTGGAACTTACATCCTGTCTTCTAATGTACACAATCCATTCAGAGTGAAAGATACAGAATGCAGTGCAAGCTTACTTTTGGTTTCCAGACTTCTGAACGTTTGCGGAGTAATTTCAGTGCACTCACATACTCTGCTTGTATCCTTCGAGCTGGCACAATCAAGTCTCCATCAGATTTAGTTATAGCTACCAGATCTGCCATCTCGATTATACCTCTTTTGATACCCTAAAGAGATCAAAAACATTTAATGATGATGAAAATAAAAATGGGAAAACTAGTCAATGCTAAGATTTTGAAAGTCATATATGTCATTAGCTTTTTATCTGCATCCTCCTAAGCCCTGGATGTCAAGACACAATTACTTGACAGAAATTACTCAAAAGCATTGGCCGTTGGGATTATCGAAGTCGCCTGTAATATCTCTTCCAAATTTAGAGACTAACATGTTGAAATACATTCAAAATTAGGGTAAATACATCAAGCCACAACATGATTGAAGCAAGAGAGTTCACATTGTCTCATGATGGAATCTGCTTCTCATGAGCTAACACTGCAGGATGCAAAACTATCCATCATTAAGGTGCTTAAAAAGAAAACACACCTATCATTAACATTCGCACTTCCATAAAAAAAGTCTCTGAAATTTTCCTTAAAATTAGGATTTTATTTTCAATTTGCGTTTGAGGAAAAATAATCTGATGTCTAAAAATATGTCAGTATCTTTTTCATTATTTCTTTTTATACTTTGTATTTTTCTTCCTTCAGCTTTACGTGGACGAACTTCAATCTCTTAATTCAAATTATGTTACATAAAAATATAGAAATAAATAATGAAATCCAAAGCCATTTAGTAAATACAGATTTTTCTATATAAGATTAAAATTTCTTTTCAAATACTTTTAAACAAAACTTTCAATTATGAAATTCTAATAGATAATGTTTCTAAATCAGCAGCCATACTCTGCTATCACTATGCTTTAGAATTATAAAATTGAAATGGAAATATTGTATAACAAATAATTTGTCTGGGCTAGGTGTGGTGGCTCACACCAGTACTCCCAGCACTTTAGGAGGCTGAGGCAGAAGGAATGCCTGAGAGGTCAAGAGTTCAAGACCAACTTGGGCAACAAAGCAAGACCTCATCTGTAGAAAAAAAAAATTAAAAAATTAGCTGAGAGTAGTTGCAGATGGCTGCAGTCCCAGCTACTTGGGAGGCTGAGGCAGGAGGATAGCTTGAGCCCAGGAGTTCAAGGTTACAGTGAGCTATGATCATGCCACTGCACTCCAGCCTGGGCAACAGAGTGAGACCCTGTCTATAAAAAAAAAGAAAAAATTTGTCTGGTCTTTGGGTTTCTGGGAGGTAATCTTTTAAGTTCTAAATTCCTAGAATTTCCTAAGTAACAGGAGTGTCTGTTATTCATGGGAGGTGCCTGGGGCCATACCTGTTTATACAGTGAGACCACTCAGGATGGCAGACTGACCATGGCAGAAAGACCTATCATGTGATTACAGGGTTGAGGTTTTACGCCATGTGATATCAACCCAACTTCCAGGGAGGGGACAGGGGCTAAAGATCAAGTTCAATTATTCAATCAATCATGCCTACACAATGAAACTGCAAGAAAACCTTGGGACACCAAAGTTCAGGAAGCCTTCTGGTTGATGATACACATCAATATGCCGGGAAAGAAATGTGTCCTGAGAAGCTTTGCATATGGGCTCTCCCAGACTACTTACGTGGCTCTTCATTTGTATGGTCCTGATTTGTATCCTTTATAAGCATGCTGCAATTGTAATATCATGCTTTCCTGAGTTCTCTGAGTCATTTAGCACAGGGGTCCCCATCCCACAGGCCATGGAGGAACTAAGCCTCACAGCAGGCAGGCAGCAGGCGGGTGAGCATTACTGCCTGAGCTCTGCCCCGTGAGATCAGCGGCGACATTAGATTCTCCTGAGTGCAAACTCTATTGTGCACTACACGTACTAGGGATCTAGGATGTGTACTCTTTATGAGAATCTAATTGATGCCTGATGATCTGAGGTGGAATAGTTTCATCCTGAAACCATCCCCCATTACCCCCAATCTGTGGAAAAATTGTCTTCCATCAAACCAGTCCTTGGTGCCAAAAAGGTTGGGGACCGCTGCTCTAATGAATTACTAAACCTAAGAGGTAATGGGAACCCTCAAATTTATAGCCAGTTGGTTAGAGGTGTGGGTGGCCTGGGAACCTTGGATCCTGCAGCTAGTGTCTGAAGTGAAAGGAGGCTTGTGGAGGACTATTCCCTCACCCTACGAAGTCTGCACTAACTTTGGGTAGTAGTGCCAGAACTGCAGTGCAGGAGGAGAGTAAGAATCCTGCTGTTACAATATATAAACTAGGATAGTGGAATCCCAGTTATATCTTATAAAGAACTTTTGAATCAAGTGTACTATAAACATCTATGCAACAATGGCCTCTTCTGGCTTGAACTATCCCTGTATTTCAGTTATGTTGCAGATGGAAAAAAATATGTTGCATAATTTTACATTCTCAAGGTTATATATTCTATTCCTGTAAGTTGGGAAAAAATACAGAGAGTCTGCCTTTGATTCAGGTATTTTAGCCAACATGAATGATGCTCCTTTTTCTAAACCATTATCAACTTAGTTTACAAAAACACAACATTGGAAATTTTTATTTTCAGAGACATACACTTTGTATTTTGGGGGGAAAAAATCAAAACAATTACCTGCAACTCATCTCCTCCTGCTGGTGGCAGTAGTAAAACAAACATGTCAACCATGTCAGCGACAGCAAACTCCGACTGACCCACACCTGAAATTTTAAATCACAACTATATCCTAAAATATTCACCTTTATTAGATTTTCTCAACTACATTGACCATCATTTTCATTCTACTTCATTCACTTATACTAATAGTCACACAATCAACCTGGTCACCACTTTAAACATTCCACTTCTGAGGAATGTATTGTCTCTATCTTACCCTCTAAGCAAACCAGTTACCCTTCCCAGCTCTCCCCCTCTGTTCTTGGATTGAATGGAGAACCTAGAAGCTTCCATCCTCTCCTCAGTCTCACAGCTCTTTCTTGGCTTCCCTTTCCCCGGCGAGCAGCTTGAACACTGTGCCTCTGATCTTGAATCGTGCTTGCAAACACTTTCATCTTTTTTGCCTTCTCGTCCTCATACGTGCCTGCAAATGCCCAATTATGTATGGATCAATCCAACTACGTGTGCTCTTTCCTCCATAAGCGCGTGAGAGAAATTGCTCAACTCTGTGGACAAGAGATACAACAGGCAGCCCTCTGCGGCATCTTCCTTGCTGTCTGGCAAAAGCAATCTCCCTAAATGCCCTCAGTTGGCCTCCGTTCCATTTCCCAAAGTATTCACTGTCCCATAATCTCCCCGCTTGATGAGGACCACATCACCTACTTCATAGAGGAAATAAAGGCAAGAACTTCCTTACCTTCTCCCTCTCCGGGACTCCACAGGTAACAAGACACAAATACAAACTCAGCCTTACTGCCTCATCTGCAGTCTCAGTGAAAGAACTATTGACTGAAAAGGAACCTCTCATTCCTTTCCACTTCCTCTGAGTCCTTGCTGATTTTTATCTTAACCTCTCCTTTGTCTACAGGCTCTTGCCCCCCAGCACAATACATAAATTGTGTTCAAATCTTTCTCGTCTTAAAACCACATAAAACAAAACACCAGCAACAAAATAACAAGACAAAAAAACTCACAAACTCCTCCAACTATCACCATGTTTCTCACTTTTTTTTTATATTCGAGTTTCTGGAAAAAGGTAATTTATGCTCACTGCTTCCACTTCACTTCACGTTCATCTCACCCCACTTAAAACTGTGTTCCAGCCTGGGTGATGTAGTGAGACCCTGTCTCTACAAAAAGTATAAGAATTAGCTGGGTATGGTGGTGTGCCTGTAGTCCCAGTTACTTGGGAAGCTGAAGTGGAAGGACAGTTTGAACCTGAGGGTGGGAGGCTGAGGTTGCAGTGATGATTGCACGGCTGCACTCCCACCTGGGCCACATGGTGATACCCCATTTCACAAAAAAAAACTTGCTTCCACTAAAATTCTGGAAACTCTCTCCCTTTCTTGGTGTGATGGATTTAGAGTTGCCTATTTGATATCTATTCTTCCCTATTTTCTTACCCCAATGTTATTAGGAGTATCAATGTATCAGATGAAAGATCACATTCACAAGATCCCCTTTCAGCTAGATGTGATGAATGAGTCAAAGCAAAAGTCATTAGATGGGGTTTCCAGAAAAGTGTTTTAAAGATGGCTAATCCAGCTAACCTCTTCTGCCACCCATCTGCTTCCCTATTTCCCTTTCCTTCTTCCTGCTGTGTGGAATGCAAAAGTGTCAGTTAGAACTCTATCAGCCATCTTTTAACCATGAGCAAACTGGAGGACAGAAACTGATTGCTAAGAACGGTCAGCAGGCAGATAAAAGAAACCTGTGACTCTGAGGGCACTGTCAAAGCACCACACCTGCTCTGGGCTGCCTGCCTCCTGCTCCTTTTTGATTTTGGTTCTTGCTCTGTTGCCCAATGGCACGATCATGGCTCACTGCAGCCTTGAACTCCTGGGCTCAAGCCATCCTTCTGCCTTAGCCTCCTGAGTAGCTGGAACTACAGGTATGTAACACAATGCCTGGCTAATTTTTTTTTTTTTTTTTTTGGTACAGCTGAGGTCTTGCTATGTTGCTCAGGCTGGTCTCAAACACCTGGACTCAAGCAATCCTACCACCTTGGCCTCCCGAAGTGCTGGGACTACAGGTGTGAGCCACCATGCCTGGCCTCAGGCTTCTTTTATTTTATTTTATGAGACAGAGGCTTACTCTGTCACCCTGGCTGGAGTGCCATGGTGCCATTACAGCTCACTGCAGCCTCGAACTTCCCAGGCTCAGGTGATCCTTCCACCTCAGCCTGCCAAGTAGCTGGGATTACAGGTGCACGCTACCATGCCCAGCTAATTTTTTAAAATATTTTTCTGTAGAGACAGGGTTTTACCATCTTGCCCAGGCAGGTCTGGAACTCCTGGACTCAAGCAGTCTGCCTGCCTTGGCCTCCCAAAGTGCTGGGATTACAGGCTGGGGCCACAGTGCCTGGTCTAGGACTCTTTTACTTAGAAAAGAACCTCTTTCTTGTTTGAGTCACTGTTATTTTGAGCTTCTGGGAAAAGTAGCTAAATACAATTTCCAGGTAATATATGTGGTTTTTAAGGTGCTCTTCTTCTTTGATTCTCTTAATACCACTCAGGCAACTAACTCTTCTTTCATCTACTCTTTAATGGTAGAGTTTCTAAAGCCCTGTCGTGGCTATTGTTATGAACTGACTTGTGTTCCCCTCATCTAAAAACATTCCTGTGTTAAAGTTCTAAACCTCAAGGTGACTTTATTTGGAGATAAGGCCTTGAAAGAGGCAATTAAGGTTAAATGAAGTCATAAGGGTAGGGCCTTAATCCAATAGGACTGGTGTCCTCAAAAGGACAGGAAGAGACACTAAGAGAGTAGAGTGAACAGGAAGAGACAAGGGAAAGTAAAGTAAAGATTCAGCAAAAAGGCAGCCATCTATCTACAAGACAAAGGGAGAGGTCTTAGGAAAAACCAACCCTACAGGCCCCTTGATGTTGAACTTCCATCCCCAGAGCTGTGAGAAAATACATTTCTGTTGTTTAAGCCACCCAGTCTGTCGTATTTTGTTATGGCAGCCCTAGCAGATTAATATAACTATCTTCCATTTTTGTCTCATATTTTCCCCAGTTTATCTGAACCAAATTCTTAAAATATGAAACTATGAACTATGCTGCTAACTGTTAAGTCTGTATTTCCCATTCAGTCCTTTTCTCTTGAGACACACAGTCACTCGGACACCTAATAAGCATTTCATACTTAATATATTCACAACTGAGCTAATTGTTTTCCTCTCTGCAAATCTACTTTTTCCACAGTATTCTCTATCACCTGCAATGCCCCTTCCTTCCTTATCTCGCATCTTATCATGGATGGAATCCTGCCCACTTATCTTCAATGTTTTGTTGATCCATCTCATCTCCATTCCCACTTCCTCTGCTTGGTTCAGACGTCTACCATCTCCTTCTGGGATAAGTACAGTAGTCTCCTTATTCGATTCTGGTCCTCCTTCTAACTGTTCTATACTCTGCTGCCAGGGATCTCTCCAAAATACGTATCTGATTTTCTCACTCTCCTGCTTTTCCAGCAGCATCTTCCCACTCCTTTCATGGCAAACTCCAGAAGACTCCTTGGGATGGCATGTAAGGTCCCTCACAATCTGGCCTGGCCTACTGCTCCAGCTGACCTCCCTTCACTCCCTGCTTTCACACCCCATGCTCTCAGTTTCCTGAGCAAACTGCACTTCTCCGGATGGGCCATGTTTTCTCACTCCTGTGTATCTTTGCAAATGCCCTTTATCCCATACTTTGTTTAACTCCAATTCTTCCTTCAAAACTGAGTTCAGCTGTCACCTCCTCCAGGAAGTCCTCACTGGGTCCCCAAATCTGGGTTATCACACAGTAATATTACAGACTGTCTCTCCACAAGAATGCATTTCTTGGGGTTTTCATTTCAGTATCTTCATTGCATGTAACTATAAGCTAAGCATATAAAACAATGAAATGAAACATATCTGCATTTTCAAAAGGCACCCAACTACATTAATCCTCAGTGAACACAGTGGACATATGAAATGTACTTAAACAAAATAGGTGCTGTGCTAAAGCATCATTTACACAGGTCATCCTAATGCTTACAGTTCTCCTCTGGCGTGTATAACATACCACCTGTATAATAGTTATCCAGATAGATGGTTTATTTTCACTTTTTAAATGGTAAGATCTTTGAGGGTAAGGATTATAACCTATACATTCCTATCTTCTATGGAGTATGGGATATCTTGTATTTAATTATACATTTAGCAAATACCTGCTAAATGAACAAAAATAAGTTGTCACTCTTTATACAGCATTCACAAAATAGTATATTGTTGTTATGAAATAGAATATCACACTCACCTACGGTTTCAATAAGAATTACATCATATCCCGCTCCTTCACACAGCAGAATAGCTTCATTTGTAGTCCTTGTCACACCTCCTAAAGTTCCTCTAGTAGGAGATGGCCTGATGTATGCATTCATATCTCTTGATAATTCAGTCATTCGGGTTTTATCACCTAAGAGTGATCCTAAAACACACAGTTACATTTTATAATCGTAGAACAGTTTTACGGGTCAATTATCGGCCAGTTTCTAGAGGCTTCATGCCATTTCTCCCTAAATCTCAAAGTGCATTTCATATTACTGAGCTTCCCTCCAACTCATTTACAATGATGTCAGATTAATCTTAACATTTCAAGCCCTTCAAAACCTATAATTTATGGCTTCCCACCAAACAAAGGTTGCCATCTAGATTCTTTAGCTGCACCTTACCTGTCCAATTCTGGCTTCTACTAGTCCCCACACCAATCCTCTGTTCCAACCAGGGAGATTAATGTCATCTTAACATCACTGTGTTTGCTTCTTCCCATCTTTTGTTTGTGCTCTCATGCCAGAAGTTTCTCTCGATTTCCTCACTGCTAAGTTACGATGTGTCAAACTCAAGGTCTGTAATCTGGCTCCATCATTTCATACTATTCAATTTTGAGAGGTCACTTTACTTTTCTGAACCCTTCTCTTCTCAGCTACATCACAAGGGTAATATGCTCCTGGGAGAATCAAATGTAATTATATACAGGAATGTGCTTCAAAAACTGTTAATAACAAAAACACAGAACTTGTCCACCTCATAAAGATCAGTAAAAGTCCTTGTTCTTTCGTACAGTCTGTCTGGAACCTTTTCAGCCCATGTCCATCTCTGTGAATTTCTATGGTACAACAGGTCTGCAATGTATGCCAGCATCCTGGAGGGCATAAGAGAACTTTAGTGTCCCTCCTATTTCTATTATCTCCATGAGTACCCTCCACTCCTCATTCTTTTATTTTTGCAAATGACATTTTCTCAACCTTATGTAAGTGCTACGCAAATATATTTTCAAGCTGCCCCTTCTGCCCAGTCTGTTGCTTCTAATCGCCTACTACTTAGAAAATTTGGAGCTCTCACTGAATGCAATGTAAGCTAAGTTAATGGATGGAAAACTATTCATACAACACATTTTTTTGGTTTCTTATCTTAATTCTTATCTCCTTCACACAGTGGTTCTCAACTGAGGGCAATTTGGCAATGCCTAGAGACATAGTTACTTGTCACAAGTGAGGGGTAGGGTGCTACTGGCACCTACTGGGTAGAGGCCAAATATGCTGCTAAGTAAGCATCTTTCAATGCACAGGACAGCCACCCACAACAAAGAATGATCTGACACAGAATGTCACTACTGCGAAGGTTGAGAAACCGTGCTTTAGCGTAAGTCTTTGCCTACAGGACCATGACTTACGTATGTTTTACACTAAATGCTTAACAAAGTGTTAAGAGTAGGCACTCAATAACCGTGGAATGAAACTGGTTATGTTTTTGTGTTCACTGTAGTATATTCTGACAAACATCGATACTTACAAATTCTAGAAGACTGAAAGTCCCGGGACTAATATTACCTTCTACTATTTTGCTTTAGTCATATAATTACATTTGTAGGTATACTGCTGTTCTGAGTATTTATTTTCCCCTTTTTTAAGAACTACTTTTTCTATGTAATGTTAAAGATTGAAAAGTTTCTTAAAGATATGCTCTTTTACCACTAAATGCCAGTTCAGAGTCTTCTCATGGGTTCCAATTCTGGAGCATATATGTGCCCCATACTTCAACTTCCTTATTTACTTCACATACAACCTTTTTCTAAAGTAATTTTCCACATGAAATAATTTCTGTGTAAGTAAACAACCTGCCAAAGCTATACTTTAAATTACTATCCTATAGATCCCATCACACTGAAGTCAACACTACGCAATTACTCTCCCACGTCTTAGCCAGCAATTCCAAAACTGCTAATTGCAGATCCTCAGGAAGATCTCAAAGATATTCACAGACTTTGTGAATTCGAAGCACAAAAATGATTGAGTTTACAACAAAAAAACTAATGCTTCTTAAACTTTAATGTAATGCTACTTTTCAAGTGTATGTATGTACTGATGCAATAAGGTAGAAATTTATATTTATAGTGTTTTGTCTATCCTTGTATTTTTTTCTTTCAAAGTCTATATGATTTTTTGCCTAAGAAAGGGACGCTTATTTTTTGAGAAAGGTTAGGAACTACATAGCCATGTAACTTTATTCACAGACTATTTTATGACATTATTTTTGTCTATTATTATCTCAAGCTATTATTTTCTTTTTCTATTGTAAGTATTCTAGAATGTTGTGAAAATGGGGGAATGGCCTTCTCACCTATATATAAATGAGGGCCACTTATTTAGAAATCCTTTATTTAGTACATACCTTTAACAAAGTTCTAAAGCTGTAAATAAATTATACAACACATTGACATGGATTTAATTCTGAACCTTGTGAGCAAAAATTTTATTTTACAGTTAACTTTTTTCATTATAGTGACTCAAAAATTTTGAACGTTATGAACTAGATTTCTCAATGGGTAGTAACAGGAATCTTCCACATCTATATTAACCCAAGTCCCTAGAATATGATTACATCACCATTCTGAATTTTAGTATTAAACCTGCATTATTACAGAGTATACAAAAACCAAATACTTCCATAAAGCATCTTGTATTTACCCCTTCACAACACACCTTATATTGTAATGGTCTGTGTTTGTGTTTCCTGTGTAAGACGAACGCTCCCTAAGGCCAGGACTGTATCTTGTTCATCATTATATAACACAGTTTAAGAACCTTCCATGTACAATGCCTCACCTATAGAAGGCACTCAAATCTTGTTAAGTAAGTAACTGTAATATAAAAAGCTGAAATCATAAAGGGGGTAAGGGAAGAAAAAAACCTTTCCTGAGTGTTTATATGGTATGCTTTCTGTTTTCTTTAAATGATCTTTTGGGGAACTAAGTTTATATTCATTTTATCTCTCATAAGCTGCAAATTAAACTTTGAATGACTGCATGACCTCAAATCAGAAAGTATTTGCTGAACACTCTGTGCAAAGTACGATGTACTACGCTAAATGCCGTAAGGGGAATAGCAGTATATTACAGTGCCCCTCTAAGAGCTTTCTGTTTAACTGAACATATTATATCAACAGTTGACAATTATATACAACAGTAAGGTTTTTTTAAAAAGCTTAAGAGATGTTAAAACATTATGACGAAAATAATGAATGAGTAAGGACCTATTTTCTAAATTGTACAGGTCCTAATGCAGCCAGAAAAAAAAAAAAAAAAAAAAAAAAAACAGGAGCAAAGAGGGGCCTGGCCTTATGCATGGGAGCCAAAGGACTGAAATTTCCGTTTGATCATCTTCAACTTCTGGCACCTGTTACTGCAGTTTTCTGAGTACCCGCTGAGCTATCCACAAGCTGGCCTCCTCTGAAGAGTACAACGCTCCCAAACCAGTTCCCTTAGCTCCCACCTAACTAAAGAACTCCCTTCCTTCAGCGAGACCAAACTTAGCTAGCAGTTAGAGGTCTCTCAACTGTGCCAATTCCTACTAAATTGTAACAGAGAGCCCCCAGAGCCCTGCAATTTAAAAAGAATCAACCATACTTACCACCACTAGTACAAGAAGAAGGGTCCACAGCCAGCACAGATAATTTGTGCCCTCTCTCAGTAAGCATTTTTCCAAAATATTCTATAAATGTTGATTTTCCAGCACCCGGGGGCCCAGACAATCCTATGGTAGAAAGATATCTTCTAATTCAATGAAACAAATGAAATCGGAACTATGATCAGTTTTACTGAGTAAAATATTAGACTACCTTGTATTTCCCCTAATGTATTAAAATTGCAATTATATTTCAACATGTCCTAAAACGGCAATAAAAGTTTGTTTCTTTATCTAATTCCTGAGTAATGGAGATACACAAAGGAAACACTCTGGGTTCCACATGTTCACAAGATTCACTTTTAAAAATTATAAAACACGCTTTGCTTCTGTACCATAATCTAGATCTTTCTGGACAGGCTTCATTGTCTCCGTTGTTAATGTGCTCAATTTCTACATCTGCCCATCTCTCACCATGATCAGTAATTATTCTACCTACCTCAGTTCTGTACACTTCCTCCCACTGGAAAAACAACTCATTATGCTAGAAATTCCCAGTGATTAAGAAAGCAACTTTCTATTTATAAAGGATCATCTTTTTTCTTCATCTCACTCATAACTCAAAGAATATAAACTGAATCCTGAAAAAAATAATTTATGTTAAGAAAAGCAGAACACTCCCCTACTTAGAGAGTTGGCCAGTGCCTGGCAGGTAAGAGCACAAACCCTGAAGCCATACAGCCAGTTCTCACTCTAGCTGTGCCTCTTACGAGCTGTGTGATCTTGGGCAAGTTACTTAACCTCCTTCTATACCTCAGTGTCCACTGCGATAAAATAGATATAGTACCTCCCTCTTCAGGTTGTTTTAAGAATTAGATGAGTTAATGTCTGCAATGTTTAGAATAGTGTATGGCATAAGAGATATGTAAGTGTATATTCAATGAAATACATAAAACATAGGCATTTAACTAACTACACTCAAAGTATGTATAGTGTATGGTATGCCTGACTCCTTACCACAATTCTTAGGGCAGATCCAATCCCTATCTTAAACACCTTTTTAGGTGCTGAATAAACATTTGTTGCTTTTACTTATGATGGTGAAAACATAACTGCAATAAAAACACAGGTTTATCTGGCCTCATAAGATCAAGATGGAAGAACCAGAACAGCACTACAAAGTTATGTGTGAACTGCTAGTTAATTACAGACATTTCTGGGACATTTTCTCAAAGATTCTCTAAAATCTAGTAAGTAGGCACTTTGTCATAACAAGAATTTCTCTGTGGGAGTTTGCTATTATCTTTGTCTACCATACATAAAGATTATTAACATCCAATGTAGTACTCTCAAAATGAAAATCCCTCAGTGAGGGCAGAAGTCTAAGAAGTTTGAAAAATGGGGACCAGTATGAACACTGGTTGGTGAGCTATTTTGAAGTATCTTTAAAGCATTTATGACCATTACCCTAAAAACTAGGAGGCTTTCGTCTCTGCATTGCCAATAAACTGTGAGATAAAAGTGTAATGTAACATTAAATTTTAAAAGTATTTACTCTTTCTCCACAAAATTTTTGCACTTTAACCACCAAAGCAAGTTGCTTTTAGCAGGAGGGCTGGGTCAAATCACCTAGTTCACCACCACGGGACATTCTCATTCCATCCTAACTGCCTTGATTGATTCCTGCTGGTCAAACATATCCAAACTGTTTTACAATGCACAATTTCAAAACCAAGTCAAATTATTCAAGAAATCAAATGAACAGCTAACAGACAGAAAACAAATAAATATGATCTCTTTTTTAAAGTACATTTTGATGGGCTGGGCATGGTAGCCCATGCCTGTAATCCCAGCACTTTGGTAGGCAAAGGTGGAAGGACTGCTTGAGGCCAGGAGTTCGAGACCAGCCTGGGCAACATAATGAGACCCCCATCTCTATGAAAAACTTTAAAAAAAATTAGCCAAGCGTTATGTTGCAGGCATGATGTTGCAGCCGAGCATGATGCTGGAGCTGTGATCATCACTGCATTCCAGCCTGCGTGACAGAGTGAGACTCCATCTCTAAAAATAAAATAGTGCTGTAATCTCAGTACTTTGGGAGGCTGAAGGAGGTGGATCATTTGAAGTCAGGTGTTCAAGACCAGCCTGGCCGACATGGTGAAACCCGTCTCTACTAAAAACACAAAAATTAGTGTGGTAGTGCATGCCTGTAATCCCTGCCACTTGGGAGGCTGAGGCAGAAGAACTGTGGGAACCCAGGAGCCGAGATCGCACCACTGCACTCCAGCCTGGGCGACAGAGTAAATTGTCTCAAAAAATAAAAAAAATAAAATACATTTTGGTATTGAGATGACTGTGTTTACAGCCACACCCGGAAACTCAATAAAAAGTACCTGAAAGAAGTGAGACTTGTCTACACAAAGACTAATAAAATACCTAAGAGGCAGAATTTTGAAATGTGACAATTATAGTTGACACAACAATAAAACAGGGAATTCACTTTAGACTATTAAGCAGAAGGACTACCAGAAGGAAAAGGTATAAACTCACTAATAGTTCTTCCTATGACTATGTCTATCCTGGGATCCAGAGCAAGATTCTTCCCAAAATAAAAATCTTATATTATTTTCTTAAAATACATAGCCTTGGTTCAAATGGTCATGGCAATTTTTTCAACTTAACTAACATTTGCCATGAAAAGTCATTTATAATTCATCCAAATATTGCGAAAAACATCCCCATTCAACTGCAAACTATCTAGACTTCTTTTGGAAACAGAATACAGAGAATGTGTAAAAATATTTACTGAAAAAACACACAAAAAAGACTGACCTACTCGAAATGCTAGTGGTTTTCCTTTATTTGCTTGTTCTTGTTTTCTGTGGTAAAGTAATACTTTCTGAAGAAGCACCTGGGCTAACTCCTTTTTCCTGCTGTGAGTTGATTCTACAAGAGTTATGGCCTCTGCTAAACTGGCCCTTTGCCCTTGGATTAAACCAGTATAAAGTTTATCCACAAATCTTTGCTCTTTATCACAAAGTCCTTCTGTGTGATCCTTTAAGGTTGTTTGTACACATAATTTTCTCTTTAAATCATCTGACAGTAGCATCCACTTTGTACAATGAAATCCAAGAGCATTAAATGGCTGAGCAGATGAGATTCCTGATCCGAGATGAGTCCGTGAGTGAAAGATGAAGTGGTAACATCGGAAAGGTGCTCTTAAAAGGCCTTTTAGGAAATGCTGGTGAGGATGTGGTAGCAGCATGGGCATATTCATTTTATTTGTAACTGAAGAAAACACTGGGTGCGTTTTGGCTCAATGTAATTTGTGACCTTCCTAGAAGAAAGAAAAACATGTCAGCCAGTTCAATATATAACTAAAATACTGAAGTAGTAAAATTTGAAAGCATAGTGTTTCCCCCATATTCCAAACCACACATAATCAGAGGTTTTGGTGGGACAAATGGGTGAAAGTTTTCTTACTGAATAAAAGAGAAGAATCCCTTTACAGTCACAGTTAATATTCAGAGTAACCCAAATAATGGAACTACTACTCTACTGCGAAGTGGAATTTACATTAAAATTTTCTTCTAATAAAAACTGAATATATAGAATGCCACGAGGGTAGAAACTTTATGTTATGCTTTCTCTTATATTCATCTTAACAGTTTCCTCAGGTCAATACACTAGATTCTGAAGCTCATACAAAAGGTTTTAAAAAAATGAATCTCTCTGATGCTGGCCTTGTATTCATTTTCTACAAAAGGAAATGTGATTATTAGGGTGGGCACTTCAGGCGTAAGTTTAGACACATGTATGTATTCAACAGACTCACTCTTGAACACAGATGTATGCAAAGAGGAGCCTAACTTAAAGCACACGAACAAGCCATAAGTGAACCGTAGGAGTTGTGTAGTAACCAGATCAGTGTATCTCAAAGTACAGTCAGAGCTATCTGGGTGTTTATTTAAAATGCACATTCCTAGCCCCACTAATCAGAATCCCTGTAGATTCACACTAAAGTTTGAACCACTATGAAATTAGATAAGGATCTTTTTATGATGACATACTAATATTCTCTACTTCAAATTGTATTAAAGAATGAAAGTTGACATGGTATGCCCAGTCAGGGCAGTGCAGAGGTTATGAGCCATGGTCACCATGAGTCTCTGCCACTTAAGCCAAAATGAACTTAGGAAAGTTACTTGACCAATCTGTGCCTCAGCTTCCACTGGAGTAAAGAGAAAGCAGGGTGGTTGTGAAAGCAAAATGACAATTCTTGTAAAAAGCTTAGAACAGTGTCTACCATGGAGTAAGAGCTCAATTAACCTTAGTTTTTATTTTAACTATATGAAACACTGGTAATAATTATTCCAGTAGCAAACGAAAATTTACAGTTATATATAACTCAACTAGTTTGGGTTTATGAGTATTTGTAAATTTCGGTTGATTGGCAAGCACCTTGTGGCATGATGGAATAAATTATTGCTCCAAGATCCACCTCTACATGGTACTTCAAGGCCAATGAACATAAAATTAATTTTAGCTACTTAACATTCTATTAGGGAGAGAGAATAGTTTAAGATATTTTAAACTGGTAGAACTATAAATGCTGAACAGTTTTCCAAAAACAACAACTTTTTTTTTCTATTTGGGGGGTGTATTATTAATGTCTATTTGTACAAAACTAGCATTATTCTAAAAGGACAATTAAAATGTATAAAAGTTTTTCTAAAAAATAATTTTAAAACATCTATCACCTTTCACACAAACACACAAAAAGATATTCAAAACAAAAATTTAAGAGGGAGTCTGTTTTAGCAGCTCTCTTTCAATACCACCTTTAAGCACAATTCTCATCAACACCACTGCCACTACCAACAGACTGGAAGCTCATAGGCAAGAACTGTATTTTTATTCAACCACAATTTTCTAAGTACATACTACTTTTCAGGTTCCATTGATAGGTGATCATAATAATGGTGACCATAGTAATGGTACTGATGGTGATGACGACAGTATTTGATTATGTTGCAGCCGTTATACCATAACCTTCTATTAATATATTAGTTCCCTAGGGCTGCTGTAACAAATTACCATAATTACCGTAACAGAATTAGTTACTTGATTACATTGCAAAGACTCTTCTTCCAAATAGGGCCACATTCACAGGTTTCAGGCATTAGGATGTAGATATATCTTTTTGAAGGCCATCACTCAACCCGCTACACTCTCTTAGGTAGAATGCCTCATTCATTATCTTATCTTAAATAACCTAATCCTAGCACTTCAAGAGCTCACGGAGTAAAATACACCACCTCAAAGAAAGGACAAAGTGCCATGGGAACAGACAAGATTACAGGAACTCACTCTCCTTGGGGAATTCAAGTCATAGAGGAGCCTATGTCAAGACTGAGTCTGAAATAACAAAAATGTTGAAGAAGGTTGAGGCAGGCTTTCCAGGCTGAGGACTTAATGTGCAAAATCAGAGTTGGGACTTGGTCTCGTCCCTGTCATGTCAGAGAAAACTGAGAAATTCAGTAAGGCAGAAGCCTAGGGTATATGGAACAACTCATAGGAGATAAGGCTGGACAGGATGTAAACTGAGGTCAAGAAATTAAATTTTGTCTTGCAAGCAGTGGACAAATGACAGAAACCTTTACGGAGGTGACATAATTAACTTTGCTTTTGAAGAGATAACTCTAGAAGCAGTGGCATGAAGTCAAGAGATGAGACTTTTTAACAGAGCCCAGTTCAGGAAGCCTAGCAAAGGAGATGATGAGGACCTGGACTTAGGCAAAGTATTAAGGAACGGAAAAGAAAAGCCTGATTTAAGACCTTTTTGACCTAGTTTATCTTGTTAGAATCCTCAAAGTTTGACATGAACACTGGCACACTGCAACTGCTTAAATAAAAAGAAAAAAAGAGCTGCTGCTGATCTGAACTTATTTCATTCCCCAAATGCCTGACACATTAGAGTCTACAAGCCACTTTCGGATCCTTTATTTCACTTTATTCTCCAGTTAATTCCATGAGGGCAGTACAGCAGTTATTATTTTCATTTAACAGAAGGGGAAATGAACACAGAGAGTTGAGTGACTATAGTCATAGCCAGTGGCAAGGCCAAGATTCAAACCCAGGTTGTTTGACTCTCTGTGGCAGGCATTCCTTAATAAATTATGTTAAAATAACACAGAAGTCCTTTGGCTAAAAGGGAAGTAGATATTAGTAACTCTGACCACTTCTGCAGTGAGTAAGAAGTATTTTCAGTTGCAGTGACGGTGGTGGCATGAGGAGGAGCCAAAGAACAGACAGAGGAAATCTGCAGGATATAAAACATTCTTAATATCAAACCTAATCCTATTGTCCCACAGGGGAGATGTTGTCATATGTAGTCTAAGAGCAAATTAGAACTATTTAAAATATGCTCCTTAATTAACAAGTCTTACCATGACTACCTCCTATTACCAAACAAGTTCAAAAAAAGAGTGAGAGAGGTGGTCAAGGGCAGAGCAAGATAGTAGAACGCAAGACTCCACCGATCATCTTCTAGCTGGATTTAACTTCCTATCACTCAAAGAGGCACTGAAGAGGTAGGAAAAACCGTTTTGAATCCCCAACACCACCCCTCTCCCATTCCCTGGTAGCGGAGGCATGATACAGAGAGCATTTCTGTGCGCTGGGGAGAGGAAGAACATAGGAATTTTGAGGCACTGAACTCAGTGCCACCCTGCTATAGCAGAAAGCAAAACCTGAACAAACTCAGCAGACACCACACACAGAAGGAGCATTTAAACCATTAAACCAGCCAGAAAGGAATGGCTGTTCCAGCGGTTGGAACTTGAGTTCCCTGAGCTCACACAAGCCTTGCCACTGCGGGTTAAAGTGCCCTACTGTCTCAATTAAACTTTAAAGGCAGTCTAGGCCACAAGGACTGCAACTCCTAGGTAAGTCCTAGTGTCGAACTGAGCCCACAGCCAGTGGACTAGGGAGTTTAGAGGGGGAACACAACCCAATGACACCCCAGCTGGGGCAGTGAAGGGAGTGTTGGCATCACTCCTTCCGTAATCCCAGGCTGCATAGCTCATGGCTACAAAAGAGACACCTTCCTTCTGCTCGATGAGAGGAAAGAGAAGAGTGGGGAGGACTTTGTCTTGCATCTTGGATATCCTCAGCCACAGCAGGATGGGGTACCAGTTATAGTCATGAGGTTTCCCTTCCAGGCCCTAGCTCCCGAATGACATTTGTAGACACCCTGGGCCAGAAGGGAACTTGCTGCATTGAAGAAAAGGAGCCAGTCCTGGCAGGATTCATCACCTGCTGACTGTAGAGCCCTTGGGCCCAGCAGCAATACCAAGGTACCACATCGAGGGCCTTGGGTGAGACTCAGACTTGCTGGCTTCAGATGAGACTCAGCACATTCCCAGCTGTAGCAGGTACAGGGCAAACTCCTGCTTAGAAAAGCAAAGGTAAAAATAAAGGGGAATTTGTCTGGCATGTTAGGTATCAGCTTGGCCACAGTGGGGTAAAGAAACAAGTGGGCTCTTGGGGTCCCCAATTCCAGGACTTGGCTCTTGGATGGCATTTCTGGGCCTGCCCTGGGCCAGAGGAGAGCCCACTGACCTGAAGGGTGAGTCCCAGGTCAGGCAGCATTCACCACAAGCTGACCAAAGAGCCCCCGGACCTTAAGGGAACATCATCAGGAGTAGTCTGGTAGCACTCTTTGTGGGCCTGTGGTAGTGGCAGTCATGGGGTGAGGTTCCTCTGCCTTTAGAAAAGGGAGAAAAGAGTGGGAAGGACACTGTCTTGTGGTTTGAGCACCAGCTTAGCCACAGTAGAACACAGCATCAGGTAGATTTCTAGGGTTTCTGACTCCAGGCTCTTACTCCTGGATGACATCTCTGGACTTGCCTGGAGCATGGGGGAACTAACTACCCTCAAAGGAAGGACATAAGCCTGTGTGGCTTTGCCACTTGCTGACTGTACAGCCCTAGGAATCTGAGCAAACACAAGCGATAGTCAGGTAGTAGTTGTAGTGGGCCTTTTGTGAGACCCGGTGCTGTGATGGATTCAGTCAGGTCTTCTTCAGTACAGTCGTAGTGGTGGTGAGCACAGGGTTGCTTATATAACCCTATCCCCAGCTCTAGGTAGCTCAAAACAGACAGAGACTCTGTTTGGGAGAAAGTATGGGAAGAGAACAAGAGTCTCTGCCTGGTAATCCAGAGAATTCTCCAGGATCTTATCCACGAGCACCAAGGTAGTACCTCTATGAATCCACAAGGACCATAGTGTTACTGGGTTTGGGGTGCCCCCAAATGCAGATATGGCTTAGATCAGAACACCCAAGCCCTTTCAAATATTTGGAAAGCATTCCCAAGAAGGACAGGTACGAACAAGCCCAGACTGCGAAGACTCCAATAAACACCTAACTCCTTAATGTCCAGACACAGACAAATATCTGTAAGTGTCAAGACCACCCAGGACAACATGGCCTCACCAAATGAACTAAATAAGGCACCAGGACCAATCCTGGAGAAGCAGAGATATGTGATCTTTCAGACAGATAATTCAAAACAGCTGTTTTGAGGAAACTCAAAGAAATTCAAGAGATGGCTGAGTGTGGTGGCTCACACATGTAATCCCAGCACTTTGGGAGGCTGAGGTGGGTGGATCACTTGAGGTCAGGAGTTTGGGATCAGCCTGACCAACATGGTGAAACCCCATCTCTATTAAAAATACAAAAATTAGCCAGGTGTGGCGGTGGGTGCTGTAATCCCAGCTACTTGGGAGGCTGAGGCAGGAGAGTCGCTTGAATCTGGATGGTGGAGGTTGCAGTGAGCTGAGATTGCACCACTGCACTCCAGCCTGGGTGACAGAATAAACTCCATCTCAAAAAACAAAAAAAAAAAAGAAATTCAAGATACCACAAGAAAGGAATTCAGAATTCTATCAGATAAATTTAATAAGGAGATTGAAAGAATTTAAAAGAATCAAGCAGAAATTCTGGAGCTGAAAAATGCAACTGGCATACTGGCGAATGCATCAGAGTCTCTTAAGACAGAATTGATCAAGCAGAAGAAAGAATTAGTGAGTTTGGGCCAGGCATGGTGGCTCTTACCTATAATCTCAGCACTTTTGGAGGCCAAGGCCTGCAGACGCCTTGAACCCAGTTTGAGACCAGCCGGGCAACATGGCAAAACCCCATCTCTACCAAAAATACAAAAATTAGCTGGGTGTGGTGGCTGTAGTCCCACTTACTCGGGAGGCTGAGGTGACAGGATTGCTTGAACTTGCAGTGAGCCCTGATCACTCTGATCACACCACTATACTCTAGCCTGAGTGACAGAGCAAGACCCCTATCTCAAAAAAAAAAAAAAGATAAAGAATTAGTGAGCTGAAGACAGGCTATTTAAAAATAAACAGGGAGAGAAGACAAAAGAGAATAGAATAAAAAATGATGAAGCATGCCTCCAGGATCTAGCAAATAGCCTCAAAAGGGCCAATCTAAGAGCAATTGGCCTTAAAGAGGAGGTAGAGAAAGAGACGGGTAAAATGTTTATTCAAGGGGATAACAGAGAACTTCCCAAACCTAGGGAAAGATATCAATAGTCAATACAAGAAGGTTACAGATCATGGAGCAGATTTAATTCAAAGACTACCTCAAGGCATTTAATAATGAAACTTCCAAAGGTCAAGGATAAAGAATGAATCCTAAAAGCAGCAAGAGAAAGGAAACAAACAACATACAATGGAGCTCCAATATGACTGGCAGCAAGCTTTTCAGTGGAAACTTTATAGGCCAGGAGAGAATGGCATGACCTATTTAAAGTGGTGAAGGAAAAAAAAAATCATGCTAAAATAGCATATCCAGCAAAAATATCCTCCAGACATGAAGTAGAAAGACTTTCCCAGACAAACAAAAGCAGAGAAATTTCATCAACACCAACCCTTTCCTACAAGAAATACTAAAGAAAACACTCCAGTGAGAAAGAAAAAGATATTAGTGAGCAGTAAGAAATCATCTGAATGTACAAAACTCACTGGTAACAAAAAGTATACAAAAGAACATTGGACCTGTGGTGTGTAAACTAGTCTTAAGTATAAAGACTAAACAATGAACCAATCAAAATAATTACAACAACTTTTCAAGATAGACAGCATATAAGATATGAACAGAAACAACAAAAAGTTGAAAAATGGGGAATTAAGTTAAGGCATACTCTTTATTAGTTTTCTATTCACGTGTCTGTTTATCCAAACAGTGTTAATTTGTTATCAGCTTAAAATGATGGGTGATGAGACAGTATTTGCAAGTCTTACAGTAATCTCAAACTTAAGAAAAAAAAAACATACAACAGATAAACAAAAAATAAAAAGCAAGAAACTAAATCATTTCAGCAGAGAAAATCATCTTCACTATAATGAAGACAGGAAAGGAAAAAGGGAAGACCAAAAAACAACCAGAAAATAACAAAATGGCAGGAATAAGTGCTTACTTATCAATAATAACATTAAATGTAAATGGACTAAACTCTCTAGTCAAAAAACATAGAGTGGTGGATTGGATTAAAAAAATACAAGATCCAATGATTTGTTGCCTATAGAAAGCCCACTTCACTTTCTATAGGCAATAAAAACAAACATAGACTGAAAATGAAGGGATGGAAAAAGTTATTCCATGCCAATGGAAACCAAAAAAGAACAGGAGTAGCTATAATTATATCAGACAAATAGATTTCAAGACAAAAACTATAAGAAGAGACAAGGAAGGTCACTAAATAGTGACAAAGGGTTTAATATGGCAAAAGGATATAACAATTTTAAATCTATATGCACGAAACTATGGAGCACCCAAATATACTAAGCAAATATTATTAGATCTAAAGAGATAGACCCCAATACAATAATAACTGGAGGCTCCAACACTCCACTTGCATTATTGGACATATCTTCCAGACAAAAAATTAACAATAAAACATCAGACTTAATCTGCACTACAGACCAAATGGACCTCATAGCTATTTACAGAACATTTCATCCAATGTCTGGAGAAAACACATTCTTCTCTTTGATACATGGATCATTCTCAAGAATAGACCAAATATTAGCTCACAAAAAAAGTCTTAAAACATTCAAAAAATTGAAATAAGATCAAGCATCTTCTCTAACCACATTGGAATAAAACTAGAAATCAATAACAAGAAGAATTTTGGAAACTAATAAATATATGGATATCAAACAACATGATCCTGAATGAACAGTGAGTCAATGAAGAAATTAAGGATATTGAAAAATGTCTTGAAACAAATAATAATGGAAACACATCAAACCAAAACCAATGGGATACACCAAAAGCAGTACTAAGGAAAGTTTATAGCCATAAGTGACTACATTAAAAAAGAAGAAAAACTTCAAATAAACAATGCATCTTACCTAGAAAATCAAGAGCAAACTAAACTAAGGAAAAAAGAGATTAGATCCAAATAAATAAAAGCAGAGATGAAAAAGGAGACATACAGCTGACACTGCAGAAATTCAAAGGATCATTAGTGCTTATTGTGAGCAAGTATATGCCAATAAATTGAAAATATTTAGAAGAAATGGACAAATTCCTAGACATATATAACCTACCAAGATTGAACAATGAAGAAATCCAAAACCTGAACATACCAATAACAGGTAATGAAATTGAAGCTGTAATAAAAAGTCTAATAAAGCCTAGGACTCAATGGCTTCACTGCTGAATTCTAGCAAGTATTTAAAGAACTAATACCAATCCTACTGAAACTATTCTGAAAAATAGAGGAAAAGGGAATACTTCCAAATTCATTCTATGAGGCCAGTATTATTCTGACACCCCAAACCAAAGACATTCCAAAAAAAAGAGAATTCTACAGGGTTGATTAAGGTTTGGCTCTGTGTTCCCACCCAAATCTCACCTTGTAGCTCCCATAATTCCCATGTTATGGGAGGGACCCGGTGGGAGATGATTGAATTATGGGGCTCGGTCTTTCCTGTACTGTTCTCTTGATAGTGAATGGATCTCATGAGATCTATTGATTTTAAAACAGGAGTCTCCCTGCACAAGCTCTCTTTCTGCCTGCTGCCACCCATGTAAGATATGACTTGCTCTTTCTTGCCTTCCACCATGATCTTGAGGCTTCCCCTAGCCACGTGGAACTGTAAGTCCAATTAAACCTCTTTTGTAAACTTCCCAGTTTTGGTTATATCTTTATTAGCAGCATGAAAATGAACTAATACAAGGCTAGTATTCTTTTGAATACTAAAGAGAAAAATAATACTATTCTTTTGAATACTAGCCTCTAGTATTCTTTTTTTGTTATATCTTTGGTTTTGGTATCAGAGTAATACTGGCCTGATAGTAAAAACATCATGGCCAAGTGGGGTTTATCCCTGTGATAGAAGGATGGTTCAACATATACAAATCTATCAATGTGATACATCCTGTCAACAGAATGGAAGACAAAAACCGTACAAGCATTTCAATTGACGCTGAAAAAGCATCTGATAAAATTCAACATTTCTTCAATGTTTAGATGTCAATTAAATCCACGAGACCACATTACTAAGAAAGGGATTCGAGATTAAGAGGAAGTGTGACACCTTTTTCAAAAAATTTTAAACACACATTGACACCCTCCCCACACACACACACACACAGATGAAATATATATATACATACATATATATACGTATATATATAAATATACACATATATATATAAATATACACATATATATACATATATATATAAATATACACATATATATATTGATGTATATGTAACTTCATCTACAGATCAGTGGTATTATGAAGCTTTTATGTTTTTTTTTGGCTGACCATATTTTTCTATTTTTTTTTTAAAAGCAGCATGTTACTATGATAGGCACAACAATGGCCTCCCAAACATGTCCGCATCTGAATCCTTGGAACCTATGAATATGTTGTTATGTGGCAAATAGGGAATTAAAGTTGCAGATGGAACTAACGTTGCTAATCAGCTGACAAGGTAAAAAGATTTATATTCGATTATCCAGGTGGATCCAATGTAATCACCAATATCCTTTAATATGAAAGTGGGAGGTAGAAACGAACAGCAGAGTGATATCATGTGAGGATTCAATCCACCCTTCAGGGCTTCAAAGATGGAGTAAAAGGGCCATGAACCAAGGAATGAGGACAACTTATAGAAGCTGGAAAAGGCAAGGAAACTGATTCTCCTCTAGATCCTACAGGATAGAATGAAGAGCTACTGACACCTTGATTTTACCCCCGTGAGACCCGTGTCAGACTTCTGACCAACAGAACTGTGAGATAAAAAATTTGTGCTAAGACCCTAAGTTTGTGGTAATCTATTACAGGAGCAATAGAAAACTAATACAGTTGTATGGTAAGAAAAAGTAAACAAAAACACAAATCTTTTTTAAAAGATAAAGTTCAGAATTTTTAAAATTTAATAAGAAATGTCTAATTACTACTCATGATTTATCTTTGCCATAACCTGTAACTTGCTTCCTTTTGCATTTAGATTTTTTCCTAACATCAGAGTCAAACTTGATGAATGTTTAATTTTACCAGTTATTGTGACTATCAGTGTTACATCAAATGCATTCATATGTTTCTAAATTAGATATAAAGTCAGCATATATACTAAAAAAATTTGTAAAAAGAATTACGTGCAAGGTGAAATAAGCAATAATCACAATTTACCTTTTCTTCTATGAACAGATATTTTATCAGAATCATCATGTCAAATTTGAAGTTCAAAAGAACTCTGAAATAACATGACATTTATAGGATAGTAACCATTTCTGAGCATGGTATTTTTTTTAACTATATATATGCTCTAATAAAAACTAGGTGTCTGTAATGCATGTCCTTCACTTTTTTGCTGACAAATGCCTACTCAGTTCAAATAGCACCTCCTCAGAGATACATCTTCCCACACCTTATACAGGCAGTTAAGTGTTCTATTCAATGTTCCACAGTCTTTTGTTCCCATCTGAGAAACAGAATTTTCTTCTTGTTTTCTAATTTATTTGTTTATAGATCTCTCCCTACCAATTCTCATTGCTCAATTCAACTGATTCTCCCAGAGAAAGGGCATATTTCTTCAGAAACCAGCACAGTACCTGGCACACAGTAACCTTCCAGTATTTTTTTTAGGTTCATGAATACATATTCTAAACACTCTATGTTAATCTACTAAACTATAAAGAAAAGTTTGGGTAACAATCTTAACCTGCATGACTGAAGGACCTTTACTAAAACATTCTGCCTTCTAAGTTTCCCGTTTTGAATCAAGGCACCTTTGACATATAACCAATCTTCTAAACTGAAAAACGGTAAGAAAAGGTTTTGCAAGAAATCAAAACTCAGTACCAAAAGCTTTACTAGATGAAAATATGTCCATTTATAATAATGTAAGCAAATATTCTCTAAATAAATATTATAGATTGCTTTAACATTAAAAATAGTGGTTTCATACAACAATTTAATCGCAATCTTTCTCAGAAAATCTACACCTCAACTGTCTGATGAGCTTATTATTTTTTTCAAGATGGAGTCTCGCTCTGTCTTACCCAGGCTGAAGTGTAGAGGTATGATCTTGGCTCACTGAAGCTTCTGCCTCCCGGGTTCAACTGATTCTCCTGTCTCAGCTTCCTAAGTAGCTGGGACTACAGGTATGTGCCACCACACCCAGTTAGTTTTTTTATATTTTTAGTAGAGATGGGGTTTCACCATGTTGGCCAGGCTGGTCTAACTCCTGACCTCAGGTGACCCACTTGCCTCTGCCTCCCAAAGTGCTGGGATTACAGGCGTGAGCCACCATGCCGAGCCTGATAAGCTTATGATTTATACTGCAGGTTTTCTCACAGCTCTCTGCCTTCTGATGCCAATACAAATCTTAAAAGGACTTTCAGTGAAAAGAAAGAACCAGAAAAAGGATGATACCATCTTACTCCAATTCTTTTGCCAAAACCAAAAAGCTACCCAGATGTACGTAATTGTGGATTTTGACACCCTCAAACTTCTTCCCAGGGGACTAATTTTCTTGGTTCCTCCCAACTCTCTGGACCATCTGACTGGCAAGCAGCAGCTGCCACCTTCTACTGAGTGTTTATTATGTGTGAGGCATCGTGCATGTATTTTTTCATCACAACAATCCTCACAACAATCCTACAATAGATGACATCCTATTTTAAAAGTGAGGCCCAGCAGCATGAGGCTGATTCACCAAGGCCTCACAACTAGTGGCAGAAACTGGAAAAAATTATGGATTTCATAAATCCAGATTTATATGGTGTCAACTCTAGAGAAAATAAAATAATCTTGTACATTTGAACATGCCTGATTATGGCTATTTATCTTTTTATTTATTTTTTGCTTAGGCCAAAATGAAAAATTAGTTTCTATCTCCTGTGTGAAGTTTTCTATCAGTAAGAGATCTCAATAATGTGTAAGGTGACAGAACAGACCACATTTTAAAATATTTTTCACTCCACAGACAATAAATCACTCCTGATAACTAAGTTCATAATAAATTTAACCCCATGAATTTATCCAATCAACCGGATTTTAAAGCAGCCCATACATTTTTTAAAAGCCAATATAACTCAGCCTTGTATGAGCAGCCTTCTACTCTTATATACTGGCATAGGCAGAACAGACTAATTCCATTAAAATGGCAAACTCATGTAAGTAGAGAGGATTTCCTACCTGCTCATGTAACTCAGCATCTTTTCCTGCTTTATCATGGGAAGAAATCAAAGAATTTGATCAATAATCAAATCAGCTTTGCGGCCTAGGTTTGTGTGGGGCCATGTTTCAGTCCACCCAAGGTCCCCTCAGATCACCCAGAGAGGCATTCGGCCTGGAGCAGTGAGAAGAAGGAATATCTTCCAAGACCAGAGTGGTAGCTCAAGTAATAGAGAACTCCTTTTGAGGTGTAGTGATGCATGGAGGGACTTGGAGCTTGCTATTGGTGGAGTTCTCCGGGCTGAACAGCAAATTAAAGATAACCTGCGAAAGGTCAAAGCTCAGATTCACAGTTGCATAAGCCGTTACCTGGAATGTCTCAGATGCTGTAAGTGTGGCTATATGAACAGGTGGACCTCATCTATCAGCTTAAAGAGGAGACATTTCAACAGCAGGCTCAGCAGCTCTACTGGTTATTGGGCCAGTTCAGCTGTCTTACTCATCAACTGGAGTGTACCCAAAACAAAGCTCTAGCTAATCAAGTCTGTGTGTGCCTGGAGAGACTGGGCAGTTTGATCCTTAAACCTGAAGATTCAACTGTCCTGCTCTTTAGCCGACACAACTGCTTTGCGCCACACCATCACCACATTTGGGTCTCCCCAAACCATTCTAATTCCTGAGCACTTGATGGCTCACAGTTCACCAAATACTGGGCCCTTCCTGGAGAAGAGAGGCTATATTCCAATGAAGTCAGCATCCAGTATTGCAGCTGTCTCTCTCAGCGAATAACTCCTTGGAAGCAAACCTGCCAGTGGTCATCAGACTCCTTACATACACAGCACCAATAAAGAAATTGATTCTTTATTGGTTCACCCAATAGCAGACCTTGGCTTCTTCCAGAGCCTGCAATTTCTTCAGTAATGTCTGGGGAAATCTAAAGGGCTTAGAAAAGTGGCTCCTGAAGAATCAGCAACAGGAAGTTCCTGAAAAACCTGGTTATGAAAAGTGTAACAGCCATTCCACTACTAGTTCCTTCTCCATTGAAAAGGTTGAAGATCTAGAGCTTCCTAATCGAGAGGAGATGGACCTATCAGGTTGGCTGGTGACTCCCCAGAAATCCCATCAGGTGGGGAAGCCTGAGAATGGCAGTCGTGAAATCAGTGAGAAGTTTAAGCTCTTGTGCCAGAACTATAATGTGAATGATTGGCTTGTCAAGACTGACTCCTGTACCAACTGTCAGGGAAAACAGCCCAAAGGTGTGGAGATTGAAAACCTGGGCAATCTGAAGTGCCTGAATGACCACTTGGAGGCCAAGAAACCATTGTCCACCCCCACCATGGTTACAGAGGATTGGGTTGTCCAGAATCATCAGGACCCATGTAAGGTAGAGGAGGTGTGCAGAGCCAATGAGCCCTGCATAAACTTTGGCTGGGTGTGTGATGAGAATTGTGAGAAGGAGGCTCTGTATAAGTGGCTTCTGAAGAAAGAAGGAAAGGATAAAAATGGGATGTCCATGGAACCCAAACCTGAGCCTGAGAAGCATAAAGATTCCCTGAATATGTGGCTCTGTCCTTCTAGAAAAGAAGTAATAGGACAAACTAAAGCACCAAAGGCAATGGTTCCTTCTAGAATTGCTGATTCCTTCCAAGTCATAAAGAACAGTCCCTTGTCAGAGTAGCTTATCAGGCCCCCATACAAAGAAAGAAGTCTCAAGGAAGTGCCTAGTACTGAAGACAGAGCTGGCAAACAAAAGCTTAAAAGTCCCATGACCACTTCCTGGTGTCCCTTTAACACAGCTGACTAGGTCCTGCCAGAAAAGAAGATGGGCAACCTCAGCAGTTATCCTCTGGAGAAGACAAGTGGCTGCTTCGAAAGAAGGCCCAGGAAGTATTACTTAATTCACCTCTATAGGAAGAACATAACTTCCCCTCAGACCATTACGACCTCCCTGCAGTTTGTGATCTCTCTGCCTGTATGCAGCTTAAAGTTGATAAAGAGAAGTGGTTATATCGAACTCCTATATAGATGTGAAGGAACGGACAAGAGTTGAGTGGCCTTTCTGCCGATTATCACACATCATGAGCTGCGTGACTGTGTTTCTGGGTCTGACCAATTCCTTAGTTCTTCTCCTGCCTAATTTTGAACTAGTAAAGCAAAGTGAGTCATCAGATTATGAGATGCTGTTTAAAAGAAAAATGTTTATTGATGCTGAGGTGACTCAGTTCCTTCTTACGGAAGTATTAATTCACCCCCACACTAGAAATGCAGCATCTTTGTGGATACACCTTTTTCACAAGCCTCCAAGGCTCCTTAGATTGGGTCGGTACTGGAAGTACATTAGAACACTCTAGTTTTAAAAATGAAATATTTCTGTAATTGAAGTGTAATGATGTATTCTAAAGCTAGTAAACTTCCTGAACAATTAATTGCCCTCTAGGTGCTTCTCTTGCTGTGGGTTTTCTTCTGTTAGTGGTCTGAAATAATGATTTTCCTGTTCTATTCATATAGTGTATTTTGCACAAAAAAATTAACCTGGTCAATAGTGATTATCAAAATATATATTAATAATCTTGGCAATTTTTGACCTTAATTACCAAACATTTTAGCCTACATGTTCTACATTATTCTTCACTTGAAAGAAACTCAGCTACTGCAAATTTTGTCTTTCTTTCTGTAAATGTTATTAAAATATCCAGTGAGCTCTCTTAGAGCTTGGTATTATTTCAAGACTATTTTTGAGGTAGTTCTAGACTTTTAAAATACTCTACAAACCTATGGGGTTTAAAAGAACCCTAGAACTGACTAAGCAAATAGGCAAATACCTGTTGGAAATGTAGTATAGTACTTGAACCATTCACTATCATAGGGATTATTGGTGCATCCTGTGTAAATGGAAGCCAAGCTTGACACCTAAGGCTTTTAACTAGGGATAAAGTAATCCTCTCACTGCAAGTACAGCATACCTGTACCTCCAAAAGTGACGTTTTAGTAAACAGTTGAAAACAAGTGTTTTCAACACTTGTGCCTTGGGGTAGTCATTGAAACTTTATGAAAACTACTCATGTTTTCTCAATCTTCTTAAAGTTATGTCCATGCTTTACAATGTCTCTGTAGGAAAGAAGTGGGGTTTATAATGTTTTTAAATTCTCTAAGATATCTTAGGTGCTTTCCAAACTTTGAAACTATTAAGCTTCTTAACTGCCTGTTATTGGAAATACTTCTGGGGAAACTTCATGGTCCCACCATGTCATTGCCAAACAGCTTCACTAGAGTTCTCTGAACCACAGCTGGAAAGAGCTTTGTATCATTTTTTAATTCCTTCCCTAGATATCATTTAGAACTATTATAATAAAGGTGGTATGCAACAACAATGTAAGGAGCCTTTCCAGTTATCTCAAGCTGCAGCTAACTCTGTAGTTTATTTTTGAGGCCAAACACACTGTATTTTACATTGTCAAAATATAATTTACATTAATCACTAGGTTAATGAGTATATAAAACATTCTTTTGCATTGATGAATTTTGTATCTGCCTCCATTAAAGCAAAACAGTCAAAAAAAAAATCAAAATGTTTCAACTAATTTTCATTTTCATGATTCTTGGGAATATGGCTTCATCCTACAATTTGTAAGCTAAGCACTACCAAAATACAAGAGAAATTCCCCAGCTTTACAAGATTCAGTAAGATATCTCAAAGTATGCCATACCTAGTGTATTAGTCCTGCTGATAAAGACATACCCTACCCTGGGTAATTTATACAGGAAAAAAGGTTTAATGGACTTACAGTTCCACATGGCTCTGGAAGCCTCACAATCATGGCAGAAGGCAAAAAGGAGCCAGTCACATCTTACATGGATGGCAGCAGGCAAAGACAGAGCTTGTGCAGGGAAACGCCCTTTTTAAAACCATTAGATCTCATGAGACTCATTCACTATCACAAGAACAGCACAGGAAGGACCCATCCCCATAATTCAATCACCTCCCACCAGGCTCCTCCTATGACACATGGGGGCTGTGGGAGTTATAATTCAAGATGAGATATGGGGAGGGTACACAGCCAAACCATATTGGTTATCTTTGTATTTATAGGACAATTATTTGCTCACAGAATTAATGAATGTATGCCGTAATTCTGCATGGGTCAATAACTCCACAACAGTGATTACTTGGTTAATTGATGTTTTTAAAAATGTACATTTTTTCTAGATTTTACAGTAATATATATATTTATTTTAAGGACTTTCTTTTTAAACTGATTTCGATATATGGATATTTTCCTTCATTAAAAATTTGCTCAGCATAAGCCAGTCTGACTTGAGATATTTGTCTTGAAATTGACCCAATGAATATCTTTAATTTCAATAACTACTCTGACAAAAAAAAAAAAAAATACAGAATTTCCAAAATCAATACATTAGATCAGTGTCTGCAGCATGGCACAATTCATACAAGCAATGCAGTGCTGTACCATGTGTTTCCATTTCTCAATGCTAATCACTTTTGATTCGACGATAAGCTGTCAAATGCCATTAATCTGTTTACCATAACCCACCACCCCCCACAGAAGGCTTTAGTTTCTCTTTTTCAAATAATTTCAGAAAAACTTTGTAGAGCAGAATAACTTTTTAAATAAGCAACTTTTAAACAGGTTTTAAATAGGTCATCATGATTTAAGAGTAATAAAGAATGCATACCAAATTCATGCAGGGATTCTCTAAAGTTCTCTGTCCACTTTTAACTTTGATCACTTTTCCAGTAAGAATCAGATTTCCCAACTTCTACTTTTGGGTTTAAATTTGCTTGAGAAGTCTCTATTTTTCTAAATTCCATCACCATTAAATGTTTTGATACATTCCCACTGCTACTACCCTATTTCAAATCTAGACTTGAATTAGGAAGCTCTGCAACCAACTATGGTATCTGGATAATTTCTCACATTCTCAAAGTTCCTTCACCTACAAAATGAAAACATTAAGATCTACCTATCAGGGTCATGGTGAGTATGAAATGAGACAGTATGCATGAGAAAGCCTGGGACAGGGCCTGGCACCAAGCAGGTGCTAATCACCTCTGAGAAACCTTCCTCTTTTCTCCCTCCTCAGTTCTCCTTTCAGACTTCACAGCAAGACTCATCCTGAAAGGCGAATGTGGTCTCTTACCCTCCTACTCAAATTCCTCCAAAAGTTCACCATACTCTCGGACACTGGTTCTCAAAGTGTAGTCCCCAGACCAGCAGCACCTCTTGCCTTTCCAAATTTCCTCTAAGGAAAGTTTACTTACTATCTTCCAAACCTGCCACTCTCCCAACCCCAAGATTTGACTCATCTTGTATATCCTTCCCCCTCTGATATCTCTCCTACCCAGCTTAAAATCTTTCCTGATGATCCCAGTCTCCAGGACTTTTTCTGACATCTAATTCCAATTATTTCTGAATAATTATTATTCAATTATTTGTTCATCTAACGATGAGGTTTGTGTCTGGATAAACCCATTGCAAAGTCAAAAAATTTTTAGCTGAACCATTTTTAAGTGTAGGATTGTACTAAGGTGAAAATCTGCAGAGGTCACAAACTAGTTGCACCTGGCCCACCCACAGGTGTGTGTTAACTAAATTGATTGCAAGTAACATTAAAAATCAAGATAAATCATGTAAAAATACAGATCTTTGGCCTGTGTTGGAGGAAATAGGATCTGGATTTGAGGGACCCACATTCCCACATGGCAACAATCAGCTAAATGGTAACTGTTTCAAGCACTCAGCAGCTCTTTCCATTCTAAAGGTTTTGATATCTTCAAATATCTAAAGGTTTTGATATCTTCAAATGGTGATTTACATTTCTTATGGTTATGTAACTTTTCATGCTTGTTTTCTCTCTCCTAATAGGATACAGCCCTTTAAAAACCTGTCTTTGACTTTTAAAAAACTCTTGTTACCCTGAACACAAAACAGTAGTGTAAAATCATTGTAAAGGAATATTCTGAGCATTGTAGACAACCGCACCGCAAAATGCTGAATAATCCACACAGTTTTTCTGGAAACTTTTGGCTTTCTACCAACTTGGAAAAGTTTTATTAGTTTATGTTTTCCAAAACATATGGATTAGGGTACAACTCTTAAGACAGGTAATAAATACAAAAATTTTATCAGATTATTTTGGTTTAGGTTGCCTTTCATTTTCTGAGAAATACATATGAAGACAGCATGTCCTCTGCTGAAAAGATTTAGCCCCTGCCCGGCACAGCAAGTGACAGAACCTAGATACTGTTCCTAACTTTTAGTTTGAATCCTACTTTCATATCCTGGATTTTATTCCCCGAAAAGAGTTTTAATTTCACTCTTTGGTAGGAGTCACAGTGGCTTTCTCTGACGCGGCCTCGGGTTAACCATTCACCGGGTTTGGCAGCAACAAGGCATGAGCCACCTTAACAAAGCTGCCTTGCTGTGGCTCAAAGATAACCTGAGAAACTTGTCCAAAATGAGAATTATAAAACACTGTTTATGTACAGGGCCTTCTTTGTTAAACCTTCCATTTGAACCCATTTGCCGTCTCCTGCCTGTCCACACAATATCCCGCACCTCTAGGAGAATATTCGATAATACTCTCCTTTTCCTTCCCCCACCCCAAATCCTCCAGGGGGCGCCCCGGAGGGCCGCACTGGCCCCCGAAGCGAGGGCGGGAGAGCGGGAGGGCAGCCGTAGGCGGGAGCCCAGTCCCCGCTCCCGGACGCCGCGCGTACTCCGGGTACTCACCCGCCCGAAGCCACGGAAGTGCCGCCTGACCCCGCCCCTTCCGCCGGATTCTCCCTCGCAGGCGTGGCGCTGACGGCCGGCGCGTGGGGCGCGGGGATCGCCTGGGGCTGGGTGGCGCTGCGGGGCATGGCCCGGGTCCCCGCGGACGTGGCCGCGCAGTTCCGGCGTGTGGCAGATAGCGCGTGAGCGTGAAGGTCTCCCGGCCTGCGGCGGCCAGCAAAACCTCTGCGCCAGGAAGTTCTCTGGTGGGAGAGGGGAGGGCGGTTTACGGCCTTTAGGGTAGGTTTTGCCCTTCGTAGGTCCCATGGAATCTTTCGCCCCCGAAGTTCGAGGGTAATGTTTGTTCCGTCCCGGCCTTCGTGACGCACTGGAGTGGGACGGAGGCCAAGTCCTGCTGTCACCCCCAGCAGCCTGTAGCAGCCGGGACCCCTAGAGCCCGTTCTTCCGCTCCATGGAAACTTAAAATGTGGAGTGGGGGAGAGACGCGTTACGGCGTGTGAAATTAAAGACAAGCTCCTCAAAGTGATTTGAAGAAATGCTCAGCATTCGACCAGAATATAGTTTTAAGTTTTTAAACCGTGGCATGGTTTTTAAAGGCTGAAGGACCCACAATTTTTTCTCTTAAAAGGCACCCATTCATATTGATTAATATTTCTTAACATGCACCCAAAGCCAGGACTTGGGCTCACTGCTGCAGGGATGTCCTCGGGAAGTCACCCGAGGGGGGAAAGGCGCTAGCCTGAAATGGAGATGAAAATAGGCATATTTGCTACCTCACTGTTTGGGTGGAATGACAATTTTTAAAAAGCCTCTTAGATGACGCAATAAGTAGTAAAGCCGTTGTATGCTATTTTAGGATTTTTAAGAAAAACTTAATCTCCCAAATGTTTGCTGTAATGTGATAAAGATAGCATCCATAGGCAGTAGCCAGGATCAAATTATGACAAGTCGATATGGTTATAAATGGGGGCCACGCAGTACAAGTAGTATATGGAACCAAGATGTCAGTCCTTACACACAATTTGCATAATGACATGCATTTGGGAGACTTTAGGCCTTTTCAGCTATTTGAAATAGGTTGATTCTTAATATAGAATGATAAAAAATGAATTACTGGTCTCACCATTTTCATTATTATTATTTTTTGGACTAAAAGACTACCACAATCCAAAGAGTGAATGTAGACTCAGTAGTCAATGACAGAAAATTAAGCACAAGTCTAAGTGAAGCCGAGGATCTAGTGGAAAGAACATAAAATTAGACCTTTAAACTTTCAGCTATTGAACACAAACAGAATGACAGTTCTAGAGATGGTTTACTTCGTTTCTTTAAACTTGGCGTTGCTCGTCTGAACAGTTGTTTTGGTAAGGGTTAGTTTCATGAAAGCTCTGTGCTATCTTAGAAATGAAGATGATTGTTAATTTTAAAACGGACTTAATCCTTACTTGCTTTTCATTCTACAAACTCTTAAAACATTTTCATGCATATCACTTTTTTATTCAGATGTTTCCTAAACAACACAGGTTAGGGAACACATTTCCATGGAACAATAGTCTTTTGCAAAATGTTAATAGATGCTTCATGGGAAAAAAAATGCTGGCATCACCAATACTGGCGAAAATAGGAACTGGCCGTTAAGTACACGTATGTAGTACTCTTGCTAAAAATGTTTAACCTGAATCTGATTGTGAGAAAACACTCAGATACTCAGAATGTGATTTGTTTGGACCTTTCAATAAGGTTAATGTGAAAAAAGGCAGGAGGACTGTTGTACATTAGAGACAGCTGTCAATTAGATAGCATTAAGGATTTAAACAATTTGAACCTGGGCCGGGCACGGTGGCTCACACCTGCAATCCCAGCATTTTGGGAGGCCGAGGCAGGCAGATCTTGAGGTCAAGAAATCGAGACCATCCTGACCAACATGATGAAACCCCTTCTCTACTAAAAATAAAGAAATTAGCCAGGTGTGGTGGCACATGCCTGTAGTCTCAGCTACTCAGGAGGCTGAGACAGAAGAATCGCTTGAACCCCGGAGGCATAGGTTGCAGTGAGCCCAGATCGTGCAGCTGCATTCCAGCCTGGGGGACAAGAGCGAGACTCCGTCTCTCAAAACAAAAAACCTGGAAGCGTGACATATTGTTGACTTAAATTTCTCAGGAATGATAACGGTATTGTGGTTATTAGAATAATTCTTTTGTTCTCAGGAGATACATGTCCAAGTATTTAGGAATGAATCATGATGTCTGCAAATTTATTACAGATAGTCCAGACCAGAGCAAAACAAAAATGTGGAAGGAGAGAATACAGAGCACTATGTTAACAGTTGGTAGTTTTGGCTGGGCATGGTGGCTCACACCTGTAATTCCAGTACTTTGGGATGCTGAGGTGGGTGGATCATTTGAAGTCAGCAGTTCAAAAATTAGCCAGGTGTGGTGGTGCATGCCTGTAGTCCCAGCTACTCCAGAGGCTGAGGCAGGAGAATTTCTTGAACTTACGTGGTGGAGGTTGCAGGGAGCTGAGATGGTGCCACTGCACTCCAGCCTGGGCAACAGAGTGAGACACCAGTCCCCCAAAACAAAACAAAACAGCTGGTAGTTTCAGGTGAATAGTATATGAATGTTCTTTTAACTCTTCTATACATTTGAAATTTTTCAAGATAAATAGTTGGGGACAAATTGTAGCTAGCAATGCTGGAAACCCATTTCTGCCTCCCAGCAGGTGGCAGCAAATTAATACTGGATAAGGTACAGTAAAATCATTGCAATTTCCTTGTCTTGGTAAATGTTTTGGATGTCGCAGACTGGCTTTTTTTAGGGATAGGAGCCAAAAGAATTGGTGCCAGATTATAGAAGTTTATGTTAATTTATCAACTAGTTGAGAAAGTACTTATATTAATATTGCTCTTCATTGTTCATCTCTCACAGATCCAAAAGTCCATTTGTAAGCTCTTTTATTGGAATAACACTCAGTCAAGCTCACTTTATCTTCATAAACACTCTCCATAACCACTACTTGGCTAATATCCATCAATACAACAGTTCAAAGTTTATGAAATAATGACTGTTCTCACAGGGAAATTGATAGTTTTTTCATGCCTTTATTAGAAAAGAAGAAAAAACATCAGTGATGAAGAATCGGCAAACCGTGGTCCACAGGCCAAGTCCAGAGCGTAGTCTTCTTTTGAACAGCCTAAAAACTCTAGAAAAACTCGTTTTAAAAAAAATAGACAAATTAACACTGTCTGGAATGAAAGAACACTAAAGATTCTACAGACGTTAAAACACGGATCTCAACCACAGAATTTTTTTGTCCCCAGGGAACATTTGGCAATGTCCAGAGGCATTTTTGGTTGTTGCAGTTGGAGAGTCTGCTATCAGAAGGCAGAGACCAGGGAAACAGCTGAATATTCTGCAATGCACGAGGCAGTTCCCGACAGCAGTTTGCTGGCCTCCAATGTCAGTAGTACTGAGATGGAAAAATCCTAATTAAAACCATAAAGGGAGAATATTATAACAAATGTATACCAATAGAATCTGATAACTTAGAATCAAAAGTTTTGGGGCCTGGCGTGCTGGCTCATACCTGTAATCCCAGCATTTTGGGAGGCTGAGGTTGGCAGATCACTTGAGGTCAGGAGTTAGAGACCAGCTGGGCCAACTTGGAGAAACCGTGTCTCTACAAAAATTAGCCAAGCGTGGTGGCACACACTTGTAATCCCAGCTACTTGGTAGGCTGAGGTAGGAGAATCGCTTGAACTTGGGAGGCAGAAGTGGCGGTGAGCTGAGATCACACCACTGCACTCCAGCCTGGGTGACAGTGAGACTTTGTCTCAAGAAAAAAAAAAAAGGTTTTTTGAAAAAAAAATTATCAAAACACTGAAGAAGAAATGGAAAATCTGAGTACTTATACATCTGTTACAGAATTTGAATTCATAATTAAAAAATAACAAAAATTCATGCCCGTTAATGAATTCTATCAAGCCTTTAAAGAACACACAATATCAATTTTGTATAAACTCAGAAAATAGAGGAGGAAGGAATAATGACAGCAGAACCCTCAGAAAAATCTAACAGACATTAGAGGAAAAAATCACAAACTAGTATTACTCACTAATACAGATATAAAATTCCTATAGAAAATACTTGCAAATTGAACCCAGAAAAAAGTAAAATACAATGGCCAGTTGTGGTTTATCCAGAATGCAAGATTTGCCCAACATTAATAAACAACAATTTACAACATTAATAAAAGAGAAAATCTTAGTAATGGCAGAAAAAGCATTTGACACAAGTTGTTGCCAACTCATGATGACAACAATCACAAAACTAGAAATAAAAGAATTTATAAAGGATCTCTATGAAAGATCAATAGCTATTACACTTAATGGTGAAATATCCAATCCTAGGATTGGGGAAAAGGTGAAGCTGTCTGCTCTCACCACTTCTATTCAACTTTGTATCAGAAGTTCTAGACAGTAAAAAATTAATAAAAGATAAATATTAGAAAAGTGCAAAACTGTTCATTCACAGTGGTCTATGTAGAAAATCTGTTTTTCAAAACTACTACATAAATTGTTTTTGCATACAGTCCATGTGGAAAATCTTCAACATCTACTAGATGTTAAAGTCATAAGGTAAAAGCTCAGTATATATAAAAATATATATATTAGTAAGCAGCAATTGGAAAATGAAATGTTAAAATATGCCATTTATAGTGTAGTAGTACATTTATATAGTAGTAGTAGTAGTACAGTTTATAGTAGTACATTTATAGTAGTACAGATGATCCCTGACTTTGGAGGGTTTGACTTATGATTTTTTTACTTTGTAATAATGTGAAAGTGATAGGCATTCAGAATGCTCCTCAGGTTACAGTGAGGTCATATCCAGATAAACCCATCATAAGTTGAAAATGTTAAGTGGAAAACCTACCTACAATTTACAGTGTTTTTCATTTAGGATGGGTTTATTCGGACATAACCTCGTTATATAAATTGAGGAGCATCTGCATTATAAACACCTAGGAATGCATTTAATGAAACACAAGAGCTGTGCTCTAAAGTGACAAAATATTGCTGAAATGAAAGAGTTAAATTAATGAAGAGATGTGTCATATTCATGCATATTGAACATGTGCCAAGAAAGACAGAAAGACCATATTCTGGGTTATAAGTCTCAAGTTATAAGGATTAAAATCGTATAGAGTATTATTCTCCAACCACAATGGAATTAAAGTGGAAGTCAATAATAGATCTTTGGAAATTTCCAAATCTCAATAATCGAAGGCATAGGTTTTCCAGACTACTGGCCTCAAAAGTTCAGACTAACACTGAAGACATTCTTCTCTGCACAGCCAAGCCAAGTGATTCACATGGGGGATAATTATGGACACACTACCACATTCTAACCAACTGCACTAACCTGGCACTGTCCTGAGATTGGGGTATGCTGGAAGCAACTGCAGACGGCTGTTATATACTTTATTGTACTAAAACAGAGTTACAGCATATTTAAAGTTCATGAAATTGTTCCCATTTCTTGCTTTCCTTCCCTCACAGTCTGAAAATACTGATGTAAAATCTGGGAACAAGATTATTGGTGTAGTTGACAAAACAGAAAATCCGTTCCTGGACAGCTTTTGATGAGTATAATAAGTACAAAGATAATGAACATAGACTACATTTGCATAATGGTATAGCAAAAATTCATTGAACAATGCTAACTATCTGGGAGAAACTACAGTTTGGAAACTGAATGTAAGACTGTGGTTCTGGCAAGATTACGCATTCTATTTAATGATTATACATGGTGTTAAAGGGGATGGGGAAAATAATCCATTTTGTGCTACTGTAACAATACCTGAGACTCGGTAATTTATACAAATTAAAATAAATGTTTACTTCTTAGAGTTCTAAAGGCTGAGAAGTGCAACGTTGAGGGGCTCACCTCCGGTGAGTGACTTAATGCTGTGTCATTCCATGGCAGAAGACGGAAGGGCAAGGGAAGGGAAGAAGGGTGGGTGGGGAGGGTACTGGTTTCCAGTCCCTTTATCCAGAACTCACTCCTGCGACATCAACTCATTCCTGTGCAGTGGCATTAATCAGTTTATGTGGGCAGAGCCCTCATTACCTAATCACCTCTCAACACTGTTGCATTGGAAATCAAGCCTCTACATGTGAACTTCAAGGGACACATTCAAACTGTAGCATTCCACCCCTAGCCTCCAAACTTTATGACTTCTCACCATGCAAAATACATTCATTCCATCCCAGTTGTCCCAAAAGTCTTGTTCTAGCATCAGTTCAAAAGTCCAAAGACCAAAGTCTCATGTAAATCAGATATGGGTGAGATTCAAGGCACAATTCATCCAGAGGCAAATTCCTTTCCAGTTGTGAGCCTACGGAATTTGACAAGTTACCTACTTCCACAAAAAAATATTGGGACAAGCATAGGATAGACATTCCCATTCCAAAAGGGAAAAATAGGGAAGAAGAAAGTAACAGGACCCAAGCAAGTCTAAAATCCAACAAGAAAAAAGAGTTTTAAAACTGGAGAATAATCTCTTTTGATTCCATATGCCACATCCTGGGCACACCAGGATGGGGCAGGGTCCCCAAAGCCTCAGGCAACTCCACTCCTATGGCTTTGGTGGACTGTCCACCCAGCAGCACTCAGGTTGAAATTTCATGCCTGCAGCTTTCCCAGGTTGGTGTTGCATGCTGGTAGTCCTACAGTTTGTGGTCTTGGGAGGTGCCCCACTCCCAAGACCACTAGGCATTGATCTACTGGGCTGTCCATATTCTTTAGAATCTAGGTGGAAGTCCCCATGCCCCACAGCTCTTTCATTCTGCACATCTGCAGAATCAGCACCACATGATCCCACCAAGGCTTACTGCTTGTGTCCTCTGGAATGACAACCTGAACCATAGCCACGCCTGCTTGAACCACAGCTGGGGTGACAGGATTACTGTACTGGCATACAGGAAGAGGAGGCTGGAAATGGCCCTGGGCAGCAAGCCTATGGAGGGCACCCTGGGCCATCCCCCACCCCAAACCATTCTGTTCTAGAGTCCTGGGCCTGTGATGTAAGGGCATCCTCAAAGATGTCTGAAATTCCTTTCAGGTCATTCTCCACGGTCTTGATGAATACCACCTGGTTTCCTTCTAACCCTACTAACCTCTTTAGCAAATAGTTGCTTGGCCATATCCTTGGTTTGCTGTCCTAAAAATACCATTTTACTTGTAATCTGAGAAACCAAAATAGATGCCCTTCTATCAACTAAGACCCTAAGGTTAAGGAAACAGATATTACCTACAGGTTGAGGGTTCAGTGCTCAACTGGCATGATAACTTCTAAATTCCTATGGCTATAGGAAAAAACACAGTAAACTTCTTCCTAACAATAGGAGCTATCAGGTAAATCACTAGGCGCCCTCATAAACTCTGATTTGCAACCCAGACCACTGCAACTCTGATTGGACAGAGGACATGCCTTTAAAACTCTTTCCTAATAAGTTACTGTAGACCTTAAACTAGTTTCAGCAAGCTTATAGAGACTATGCACAATCCTTGTACCTTATAGTTAACCTTTTAACATGGAGCCAAATTTCACCTCATTTTAATGCCAAGGCCCCTCCCCAAAGGGAACATGGGATATGTGTTACATATGTCTGCCCATTACACATTCACTCAGCTGTCCACATAAATATGTATAGCTTTTCCCCAAACCTGCTGAATGTGTATGACTGTACAGGCAGGCCCTTTGAGGCGTAAGACCCAACTTGCCCTTTTCATCTTCAAAGAGCACCTGCCAAGACTCTCTTCTCAGTTTGTAAACTGATGTTGCCAATAAAGCTCTCCATTCTACCATACAACCATTCTGGTGGTCTTTTGGACAACACACTCTCCACGCCCAGGCTGCAAATTTTCCAAATCTTTTTGCTCTGCTTCCCTTTCAGTATAAATTCTAAATCACCTCTCTCTCTCTTTCTGTCTCTCTCTCTGTAGCTTTCATATCTTACATTTTCTCTTATTTTACTGTATGAAGTTAAACATATCCATCCAACTCCTTCAATAATTTGCTGCTTAGAAATTTCTTCCACCAGATATTTTAGCTCATCTCTTTTAAGTTCTGCCTTCCACAAAGTCCTAGGAAATGGACACAGTGCCACCACAATTTTCTGCAAAACAAGGATAGCTTTTAATCCTGTTTTCAATACCTTGTTTCTCATTTCCATCTGCGACTTCAGCAGAATGACCTTTACTTTCCATGTTTCTACCAGCCTTCTGGTCATGACCACTTAAGTAATCCTTAAGAAGATTAGGCTCTGCTCACAGCTCTTGTCTTCTCACTAGAATTGCCCAATGCTCCATTCACAGCAGTCTAGGCTTTTCTACTTGCTCCTTCAAATTCGTCCAGCCTCTATTTGTTACCCAGTTCCAAAGCCTCATCTACGTTTTCAGGTATTTGTTATAGCAACAGCTCGACTCCTCAACACCAATGTTCTGTCTTAGTCTGTTTTGCGCTTCTATAACCACAGACTAGGTAATTTATAAGGAATGGAAATTATTTCTTACAGTTCTGAAGGCTAGGAAGTCCAAAATCAAGGGGCCTGCACCTGGTGAGGCCTCCTTGCTCCATCATTCCATGGTGGAAAGCAGGAGGGCAAGAGAAGGAAAGAGTAGGTAAGGGTGAAAAGCAAGGAAGGGCACTGAATTTATTCTTTTATGAGAAATTCACTCCCATGACAATTAATGCACTCCTGCAATAATGGCTCCATTAATCCCTTAATGAGAGTAGAGCCCTAAGGACCCAATCACCTCTCAAAAGTTTCACTTCTCAACACCAGTGCATTGGAAATGAAGCCTCCAAGACATCAACTTTGGGGAACACATTCAAATCACAGCAAACCTGCATGCTTGCTTCTACTCTCACTATTATTCTGATAAAATAATTAGAATTTATTTTTTAATAGAAAGGTTTCCAACATACAGATTTGTCCCACATATATCTCTTTTGAGGCTTTATGAAAGTATGCATTTCTTTTTCAATAGATCATTGAGAGCATTGGGGACTATAATTTTTAATTTTAAAAAGTATTTTTTGACCCCTAAAAGGTTTTAAGTTACTCATCCTTAATAATTATTTATTTTGACTGTCAATTATTCTTCATATAACCAGATTAATTTTCCAGTTTCACTTGATTAAAGTTCATAAGATCTTTCTCTCCAGAAGTTGCTGTTTTAATAAAATAATTTTTATTTAAATATTTTTTCGATCTTGATCGTTTACAGTTTTTAACTTCATGTTACTTCTAATCATTCTGAAAATAAGTATTTTGTTTTGGTGTAATTTTCCAAATTCGGAGGGGAAGTCTTCTGACACTCTTTCTTTTCTTGGTTTGAACAAAAAGGGAAAATCAGATGTGATGGCATAGTAACAATCACAGATGATATTATTAAACTACTTTATGGCCATTGTCAACATCCCTGTGGGACAGATGCTACTAGTATCCCATTTTACATACAGATATTAACCAATGTGCCCAATGTCATATGCTAGTATAAAAGCCTAACTTTGAACTCATGTATTTGACTTCAGTGTCCACATACTTAATCATTGGTGCTTACTTTTCTGTGCATTTCCTAAAGTAACAGGATTATTTCAGATTCCCTAACTTATTATGATCGTTCCGATTTCAGTTATATAAGATGTGATAAAATGGCACCATGTTGGCAAATGTTTCAATGTAGCGCACAATTTCACCACATGATGGTGCCAATGAAGTGAGAAGTCATCTTGCTCCTAGTATTTGACAGTAGGCTCAGACCTAAATATGTCAACAGAATGTAGTAAAAGATGTTTAAAAAAATTCTTTTTAAAGAGCAATCATAAATAATTATAGACTAGAGTGTCTTTTGAAAACATAAGGCATGAAAGCATCACAAATACAAAAAGGGTAAGAGTAATTGGCTCATAAAAGCTAAAAATAAAAAAGATGAGCTTTTGTATTCATAAGGAAGTATGTAGGACAGATGTCAGAGACTTTCCACAGGAAGGAAAACACCAAAGGAAATGAATTAAATGAGAGCAGGTGACATAAAAAAATGAGACCAGCTGTATCATGATGTAGCTTCAGGGTCAAATGGTTCCAGTAAGATTCCACAATCCGTGCAAAGGAATTAGCAAAAGCCAGCAACTAAAAGATTTTTTAAAACCTTTGATAGACATTACTACTTCTTTTTCTAATCTAAAATAAACATTATTTTTTCCTTGCATTATCAAAGGTTGAACCAACAATAGAAGGAAGAAGCATTGCTTTTCAGAGATTACTGAAACAAATCCTTACCTGTCATTATTACAGTGATTCTCAAAGTTTGGTTCCTAGACCAGCAGCATCAACATCACCTGAAATGTTAGAAATACGAGTTATTTGGCCACACTCAGACTTTTACTGAATCAGAAACTTGGGGAATGAGGCCTTTTAGGGGTTTTGGATGTACCCAAAAGTTAGGGATCCACTGTGTTACTTATGGCCCATGCCTCTAATCCCAGCACTTTTGACAGCTGAGGCAGGCAGATCACTTGAAGTCAGGAGATCAAGACCAACCTGGCCAACGTGGTGAAACCCTGTCTCTACTAAAAATACAAAAATTAGCCGGGGGTGGTTGTGGGCGCTTGTAATCCCAGCTAGTTGGGAGGGTGAGGCAGAAGAGTCACATTAACCCGGGAGGCGAAGGTTGCAGTGAGCAGAGATCATACCACCGCACTCCAGCCTGGGTGACAGAGCAAGATTCCATCAAGCAAGAAAGGAAGGAGGGAAGGAAGGAAGGAAACAAATTCATCCAAGCATAATTAATAATACAAAGATATTGGAAATTCCAGTCTAATATTAAATAAATATTAAGTAAGTAATAGTGTATCATCAAGGCATTTAAACATGATTCTGTTCAATACTTTTTAATCATGGAAAATGCCTATTATATAATAGTAACAGAGTCTCAATTATGTAAAAACAATTCTAGAGGAAATATTAGAAGGGAAGGAGCAAAACTAGTTATTAATGGTTGCCTTGGAGTGATGTGATTAAATGCACCATTTTCCTCTTGCTTGTTTGTATTGCCATGCTGTTTTCAAATTTTCTATGAGAAACCACTTTACTCTTTTTTTTTTTTTTTTGAGACAGACTTGCACTGTCACCCGGACTGGAGTACAGTGGCATGATCTCAACTCACTGCAACCTCTGCCTCCTGGGTTCAAGCAAGTCTCCTGCCTCAGCCTCCCGAGTAGCTGGGATTACAGGTGCCCGCCACTGAGTATGTCTAATTGTTTGTATTTTTAGTAGAGACAGAGTTTCACTGTGTTGGCCAGGCTAGTCTTGAGCTCCTGACCTCATGATTCACCCACCTCGGCCCCCCAAAAGTGTTGGGATTACAGACGTGAGCCACTGCTCCTGGCCTACAAATAAGTCTTAACAATGATTAAAGATGTGGTGGTGGGCTTCCCAAAGTCCTATTTAGAGGTTACATTCTTGCCCATTTTGTTCTAAATGTATGGTTGGTAAGAACAAAAATAAGACACAGGTGACAGTCCACAGCATAACCCACCTTCCCCCTTCCACATACATCAAAAAAAACCCCACAGTCATCACAGTCATCATGTTGCTTACTGGAGAAAGAAGGCACAGAAAGACCACTCTGGCATAGTTTGTATGTATTCAACACTGAAAGGGATGTAGGGGACTAAAATCTGACAGTGAGAAAAAACAATCTTGTTACAGACACTAATGATATGCTTTGCCAAGTATTATTCAATGAAAATATTAAATATTCTAAACTAATATAAGGGAAAATATCTTCATATATAGAAAATAATATGCCCAGACATGTAGGGAAAATACCTTCATATATAGAAAGCAATATGCTTAGGCATGTTACCCCTAAGAAAGATTTTCATTTTATAACTGTGCCATTAACTGTGTCGGTAAAAAAATTCCAAGATCATAATTTAAAAGATTAATATCTACCTATCTATGTGTATGTGTATCTTGAATGTTAGACCCTAAATATGATTATTTCTTTTTAACAAAGATCTGTAGAATCTATGCTAAAATTGATAACATTAGGCCATTAAAAATTCAGTGTTTAGAAAATAACCTAAAACTTTGACCACATTCTCTAAAAATAATAAAACACAATAAAAATGAACAACAAATGATTAAACAAGGGGAAGAAAGCAATCATTTAGAAATTTGGGAAGGAAATTATCCCAAATAAGTTATATGACAAAAAGGAATTAAAAATGATAATTATTGTGCCTTTAGAAAAGAAATATAAAATGACAAAACTAATGGATGCATGCAAAGATGAACTCAAACAAAATACATTATTTAAGGAAAAGGAAATAAGAAAAGTAAAGACAAAAATTTAAAAATTATTAAATAAAAGCCATTAGAGTTATAAGTAGACCAAGAGTTATGTCTTTGAAGGAAAAAATAATGCAAAAATGTCCTTAAGGTTGGGTGTGGTGACTCATGCCTGTAATCCCAGCACTTGGGGAGACTGAATTGGGAAGTTGCTTGAGCCCAGGAGTTAGAGACCAGTCTAGGCAACATAGTGACACCCTGTCTCTACAAAAAATAATAATAATAATAAATTAGCCAGGTGTGATGGCATGCACCTGTGATCCCAACTACTTGGGAGGCCGAGGAGAGAGGATTGCTTGGGCCTGGAAGGATGAGGCTGTAGTGAGCCATGATTGTGCCACTGCACTCCAGCCTGGATGACACAGTGAGACCTTGTCTCAGAAAAAAGAAAAATACCCTCAAAAAAAAGAAAAATTAGATTTCGAATTAAGAAACACACACACACACACACACACAAATACCTAGTATGTTAGGAATGAAAAAGGGGATAGAAACACCTGGATATGCTTTTATAATTCCAAAAGAAGACTTCTGTTTCCAACTGTATGGCAGGCTAGGTTATTCAGACCGACACTTCCGACTGAAGGAAAGAATAACTTAAAATGCTGGATAGCACATAAAAAGTGAATCCTTTTAAGCAATAAAGAAGTGATAAGATAGTAAGACATTTCCAGGGAAAAACCTAAACAGAGAAAAGACCCAAGGTGTGAGCATAGCACTGAAACTGCTTTTGCCCTAAAAGGATTTGCTAAACCATGCAACTTTGGCTTTAGTGGCCTTGTAGAGCATGGAAAACAGAACACAAAGCCTAGTGTATACTCAAGATGAACTAGGTGAAGATCTAAAAAGAGGCTCTTCTCTCATAAAGCCAAGATACCAAAGGAGTATTCCCTCAGGAAAAAGACAAACCAGAAATGAACCTGTTCTGCTTCTTCAAGGAATGTTGACTTGGCTCTAAGCAGAGCAGGGGTAGGAAATAAACACCCTTGAGAGTTTGTAACTATATGAATGCTTCAAGAGTTTGCACACAATACTTACAACACCAAGGTAGTCCAGAAAGTTTTAAGCCATAATTTTGTTTCCAAAGTGATAGTGTTTCTATGCACTAGTCAGAGGCAAAGCCTTCTTCTCTTTAGGCCTCTAAGACACCTCAAAAATAATTTTACAAGGGAAAAGAAAAAGCAACTCACGGTCAAAAGTAACCAAGCACAACAAGGAAATAAGTCACTATGCATAAGACCCAGGATAAAACAACAAACAGCAGAAACAAATATACAATGAATTTAGATGTAATATTCCAGTTACAGGAAATAAAATGACTATGTTTTGAAAATGAAAAACCAAGTATTTTCAGAGAATAGGAAACTTTAAAAAAAACTAGCATATTTGAAAGAGAACTAAGCAAACTTCTAGAAATATAAAACATAACAATTGAAACATAAAATCAATGGATAGAATTAGCAACATACAAGAAGCAGTTGAAAAGAAAATTTGAACTATTTAGAATACAGAGACAAAAAGAAGTAGGAAGTATAAACCAGACACGGAGCTTAGAGCTTCTTTATTTAAGAGGAGTTTCTTAGGTTAAGAAGATCTATTATACATCTGATAAAAGTTCCAGTTGAAGAGAAAGAAAGATATGGAACAGAGATAATAGCTGAGAACTTTCCAGAACTAATGAAAGAAACCAAAAATAAGTATACATCTTGACACATACTGAATTGCAGAAAAATAAGGACTTAACATTTAAAAAGAAGCTGTAGGAAAAGAGAATGATTATTTTCAAAGGAGCCTCACTTAGACCAACAACAAACAGAGGAAGCCTGGAGGTAATGAAATATCTTTCATATGTGGAAAGAAAATAACTGCGAATTAAAATCTTATATCCAATAAAATTGTTTTTCAAGAATGAGGGTAAAGTAGAGACATTTTCAGACCAAAAACAAAAGAAGAGTTTGCCAGCAGTGTAAAACTCAAAGAAGAATGATAAAAGATGTAATTTCAACTGAAGAAAAGTGATTTGAAAGCGAGGATCTGATATGTAATAGGAAATAAAGTACAAAGTAAAGGCTAAATGCATAAATGAATGGGAACAAGCATTGAGTATTTTAAACAAAAATATCCCCACACAAAAACAAACTCAAATGTATAAAAGACCTAAATGCAAGGCCAGTAACTATAATACTCCTAGAAGAGAACGTAGAGGAAAAGCCTCTGGACATTGGCCTTAGCAATGAATTTTTGGATATCACTCTTAAAGCTCAGGTCACAAAGGCAAAAATAAACAAATGGAACTACATTAAACTAAAAAGCTTCTGCATACCAAAGGAAACAATCAACAAAATGAAATGGCATTCTATGGATTAGAAACAAATATTTGTAAAACATATAGCTTATAAGGGGTTAATATGTAAAATTTATAAACAAATCATACAACAAATAGAATGAATAAATAACAAATAGAAAAACAAATAATTGAATTTTAAAAATGGGCAAAAGACCTGAATAGACATTTCTCCAAAGAAGACATAAATACGGCCAACAAGGATATGGAAAAGTGTTCAACATCATTAATCATCAGGGAAATGCAAATCAAAACCACTATGAGATATCACTTTATTTCATTAGAATAGCTATTATCAAAAAGTCAAAAGATAACAAATGTTGGGATGGATATGAGAAAAGAGAACACTTGCATACTGTTGGTGGGAATGTAGATTGGTATAGCTATTATGGAAAATAGTATGAAGGTTTCTAAAGAAATTAAAGATAGATTTACCATATGACCCAGAAATCTCTTGTCTAAATATATATCCAAAGGAGATGAAATGACCATTTTGTAAAAATATTGGCACTCCCATGCTCGTTGCAGCAGTATTCACAATAGCCAACATATGGAAACAATGTTAAGTGCTCATTGACAGACAAATGGATAAAGACATACTGATGTATTGGGTGTGTTTGAGTGCATGTGTGTACAAACAAAATGGAATACTATTCAGCCCTTGAAAAGAATGAGATCTTGCTATTTGCCACAAAGTGAATGAGCCTAGGGGGTCATTATGTGAAGTGAAATAAGCCAGAAACAAACAGAAAAATGTTGCATGATTTCACTTATATGTGGAATTTTTTTAAAAAATTAAATATAGTATATAGAGATAGAGAACAAAACAGTGATTATCAGGAACGTTGAGGGGTAGAAAGGAAATGGGAGATGTAGGTCAGAAGACACAAAGCAGCAAATATGTAGATGAACAAGTCTAGAGACCTAACATACAACATGAAGCCTATAGGTAATAAAACTGTAGTTTATTTGGGATTCATGTTAAATGAGTAGATTTCAGCTGCTCTTGCCATTAAAAAAAGGTAGCTGTGAGACAAAGGAAATGTTAATTTGCTTCACTATAGTAACTTTTTTACTATAAACATGTATTATCCCATAACATCATGTTGTGTACCTTAAACATAAACAGTATAATTTATTTTAAAAATATAAATAATATTGCTTAGTAGAATTAACAATTACATAGACATAAAAATCCATGAAGTAAATGGACTCAGAGTGTTGTAAATGTCCTTATAGTAAACTGATTAATTTTAGGCTTCAAGAAGTTAAGTGTTCATGTTCCAATTTCTATGTCAAACTCTAAAAGAAAAAAATGGGAGAAACTGAGGTGATAAAAATGGATAAAAATGATCCTTTGAACCCCAAAGAAGACTCAAAAGTTAAGAAAGTATATATATATAAAGCACAAAATAAAATCATAGGTTATAATTGTTTATCTAAATCATCTATTAGCAATTGTATTTAATGTAAATAGATCAAATGGTCTATTTAAAAGACAGAGACTGTCAGACTGAACTTTAAAAAAATCAAACTAAATACTCTTTGTAAGGGACATATCTAACATATAAGAGAACAGAAATGTTTAAAGTGGGAAATTTGGCAAATTCAATAAGGTGCATAGAATAGTTTATAGTATTGTAATGTTAATTTCCTGGTTTTCATTGTAGTACAATAATTATGTAAAATGTTATGATAAGGGAAATCTTAGCAAATGATACAAGGGAATACTCTACCATTTTTGCAACTTTTTTATCAGATTAAAATTATTTCAAAATAAAGTTGAACATATGCAAGCCTTATGATGCAGTAATGGTGCTCCTACATCCATACCATAAAGAAACTCTTGCACATGTATGTTTGGAGAAATAGAGAAGAATGTTTATAGGAGTGTTATGCCCTGAAATAGAAACAAATGTCTATTAACAATAGAATAGATACATAACTTGTGATATTTTCAAACAACTGAATACTATGAAACAGTGAACATAAGTCAATTACTGTTACATGGAACCGATAAATCACAAAAATATAATATTCAGTAAAGAATCCAGACATAAAATACTTTATGCCACATGATTCCATTTATATAAAGTTCAGAAACAAGCTGATTAAACTATAATGTTTAGAGATCTATGCTTAGGGAGAAAAAACATTTAATATACAATAGGAAATTGATGATTTTAAAAGTCAGTATTATGGTTATTATTAGAAGTTGGAGGGCATTGTGCTTGAAAAGAGAAAAGAGAAAGGTTTCTGGAATACTGACAGTGTTGTATTTCTTGAGCTAAGTAGTGGTTACATGACTGGTTATACCACTTCTAATAATTTGTTAATCTGTACACATATATTTTGTGCAATTTTCTGCATATATGGCATATTTTATGATAAAAAGCAGGCATTTTTGGTATTCAGAGCATATTTTATGCCATTAAGTGGACAACAAGTCAGCAACAATGTAAGAATACAAAACTGTCATATATTTAGAAATGATCACTGGATAAAGAAGTAATAATGAAAATTAGAATATATTTTGAACTGAATAATAATGAAAATAATATGTAGAAAAAATTAGTGGGCTATAGGTAACCTGTATATAGAAGGAAATTGACTGGTTTAAATGCTCAATATATGAAATGAAGAAAATCTGAAGACTCATGAGTTATGCAGATATCTCAAGAAGTTTGAAAAATACTAGCAAAATAAATGCACAGAAAGTAGGAGGAAAGACAATAATAAAAGAAGAAGAAATAAATAAAATGGAAAACAGACATACAATAAAGAGGAGCAACAAAGCCAAAAGTTGGATCTTTGAAAAGATTAATGGAGTTCATAAACCTTTGGTGACAGTGATCAAAAGCAAAGAGACATAGCACAAATTATCAATACAAAGAATAAAACACAGAATTTAAGAGAGGTTAAAGACATTATGTATAATTAGATATTATTAAAAAATTTGTTGATTATCAAGGCATTTCAAAATTTAGATGAAATGGAAAAATGGTTATAAAATATATGTAACTTGCCACAACTGACACTAAAAGAAATAGAAAATTGGAATAGTCCTATAACCAGTTGAAACAGAAGTCATAAATATTCTCATAGGAAAAAAGAAATCTTCAGGCCCATATGTTTTCATCAGTACATTCTACCAAACAGCCAGGAAAAAAATTTCAATTTTACACAAGCATTTCCAGAGAATAGAAGAGAGGGACGACTTCTCTACTAATTTTATTAGGCTACTCTAACTTGGATACCAAAACCCAAAGACTTTGCAAGAAAGGAATTTACAGCCAAGTCTGAATTTTGAGTTTTGATGCATAAATCCTGATTAAAATGCTAGCATATCAAATATAGCCATGTATAAAAGGTACAGTAATTAAAGACCAAGTTGGGGTTATTCCAGAATGCAGATTGGTTTTAATTAGGAAATCAGTTAATGTGTTTCACATTAATAAATTATAGGAGAAATACTAAAAGCCAACATAAAATATGTGTCTTAATCCAGAAACACAAAGATATTTTAATGTTGATGATTAGTTTAAGATATATAATCTTGATCATGTTAGAGAAACGTCTTATTCCTTGTTCACTACATTTTAAAAAAATGTAAGAATGAGGCCCAGCCAGGTGGCTCATGCCTGTAATCCTAGCACTTTGGGAGGCTGAGGCAGGCAGATTACCTGAGGTCAGGAATTAGAGATCAGCCTGGCCAACATGGTGAAACCCCATCTCTACTAAAAATACAAAAATTAGTCAGGGGTACTGGTACATGCCTATAATCCCAGCTACCTGGGAGGCTGAGGCAGGAGAATTGCTGGAACCCGGGACGCAGAGGCTGCAGTGAGCCAAGATCGCGCCACTGCACTCCAGCCTGGGTGACAGAGTGAGACTCTGTTTCAAAACAATAAATAAATAGATACATAAAATAATGTTAGAATGATTGGTAAATTTTATCAAATGCCTTTTAAAAATCTAATCAGGTGTTCATGTGGTTTTTCTTCAATAATCTATTTGACTTAATATATTATATTTATAATGTATGAATGTTGAAAAGAAAAAGTAAACTTTTTATTTCTTGGTGTCATTATTATCTACCCAAGAAAATTAATTTTAAAACTATTGAAACTAATAAATGAGTGTTTGCAGAAACTTTTGTAAGACCCATTGGCATCACCATGTTGTTTTTTTCTTTCTCACAGGAAGACATGTGGTTAATAAACTCTGACATTATTCTTAGTAAAGTCACACCAAAATTTGTGGTCCCTTACCAGAAAAATAAATTATACATAATACAACATGAGAAAACTATTTAATGTTTGAAAAATTCCTGTTAGAGTATTACATTTACCAAGAAATTATGCTTCTTGCTATGTCAGATTTATAGGAAAGAATACAAATGATAACCTAATGTGGTTAAATGTGGTCTTGAAAATCATTATTGAACATGTCTCAATGGTAAGAGTATTGAGACTGGATGATATCTTGAGCACACAGCTTCTGACCCAGAGAAGGTAATAATAAGGGTCAAGGCAACCCCCTTTGTGAGAGCAATGGTCCTTACCATGATATTTGTAGAAACTTCTCCTTCACAAGAGGGCTGTAAGCAAGAAGAGGAATGGTTGAATCCTACTTAGTAGTATTTGATAAAGAATTAAAACAGACTAAAATCCCTTGATTGAGCTTCATCAACTTGTGTCATAAAACTTTCACCTCTGTGTGACCAGATTTTACAGCTTAAAGAAAGCTTAGCCAAAGAAGGGGTAGTAGGTCCTATGTTTGGCAAGCTTCTTAAATAGAAGGTTCACTTAGGAGGCAAAATAGAAAATAAATTGATACATGTTAATAATTTTGGGGAGATGATCCAAGATGGCCAAATAGGAACAGCTCTGGAGTGCAGTTCTCAGCAAGAACGCAGAGGGTGAGTGATCACCACATTTCCAAACGAGTTTTTACTGCCCACAGACCAGGAGATTTCTGGGTGGAAAAGCACCATGAGTCTCCAGCCGGCTGTTTCAGCTGCTGCAGCGGGTCTCTGCACAAAAACTCACAGAAATCTGGGTGGCCATTTCAACTGGCGTCTGGAACGCCTGGGAGACAGAGTCTCACCCATTCAACTGAAAAAAAGGGGGCTGAAACATGGAGCCAGGTAATCTGGCTTGGCTGGTCCCACCCACACAAAGACCAGCAATCTGAAACGCTCTGGAATGAGAGTTTCACAGCAAGCACAGCTGGACCTGGGATGGTTCAGCTATTTTGGAGGAAGGGCATCTGCCATTACCGAGGCAGTCCACCACTACCAAGGCAGTCTGCCATTACAGAGACAGTCCGCCATTACTGAGGCAGACCACTATTACCAAGGCAGTTCTAACTATACCTCTATAAACAAAACCACAAGGAAGTTCACACAGCAGCTGGGCAGAGCCCACAGCAGCTCAGCAATGCCTCTGCTGGCAGACTGTGACTAGGCTACCTCCTCGCTGGGCAGAGCATCTTTGAAAAAAGATAGCAGCACATCAGGAACTTATAAATAAAGCCTCACCTTCCCAGGATGGAGCACCTGGGAAAAAAGGCAGTTATAAATTCTGCTGCAGCAGACTTAAACATACCTGCTCAGTAGCTCTGAACAGAACAATGGAGCCCACATTTCAGCACTTGAGCTCCTACAAGGGACAGACTGTCTACTCAAGCAGCTCCCTGACTCTCATATATCCAAAGAGTCACCTCATAAAGGAGAGCTCAGGCTGACATCTGGTGGGTATCCTTCTGGGACAAAGACAACAGAAGAAGAAACTGGCAGCAACCCTAATTCTTCTGCAGCCCCCACAGGTGATCCCCAGGCAAGAAAGTTATGGAGTGGACCTCCAGCAGTCCTATAGCAGAGGCACCTGACTGTTAGAAGGAAAACTAAGAATCAGAAAGGAATAACTTCATCATCAACAAAAAGGATGTCCACTCAGAGACCCCATCTGAAAGTCACAAACTACAAAGATCTCAGGTAGATAAATCCACAAAGACGGGAAGAAACCAGCACAAAAAGGATGAAAACACCCAAAACCAGAATGCCTCTCCTCTTCCAAGGGATCACAACTCCTCACCAGCAAGAGAACAAGGCTGGATGGAGAATGAGTCTGATGAGTTAACAGAAACAGGCTTCAGAAAGTGGTAATAACAAACTTCTCTGAGCTAAAAGAACGTGTTCTAACCCAATGCAAAGAAACTAAGAACCTTGAAAAAAGTTTTGATGAAATGCTAACAAGAATAAATGGCTTAGAGAAGAATGTAAATGAATTGATGGAGCTGAAAAACACAACACGAGAACTTCACGAAGCATACACAAATTTCAATAGCCAAATCGACCAAGCAGAAGAAAGGATATCAGAGACTGAAGATCAACTCAATCAAATAAAATGAGAAGGCAAGATTAGAGAAAAAAGAGTAAAAAGAAATGAACAACGCCTCCAAGAAATATGGGATTATGTGAAAAGACCTAATCAATGTTTGATAGGTGTACCTGAATGTGACGAAGAGAATGAATCAAGCTTGAAAACATTCTTCAGGATATTATCCAGGAGAACTTCCCCAACCTAGCAAGGCAGGCCAATATTCAAGTCCAGGAAATACAGAGAATACCACAAAGATATTCCTCAAGAAGAGCAACCCCAAGGCACATGATCCTCAGATTCACCAGGGTTGAAATGAAAGAAAAAATGCTAAGGGCAGCCAGAGAGAAAGGTCAGGTTACCCACAAAGGGAAGCCCATCCGATTCACAGCAGATCTCTACCCAGAAACCCTACAAGCCAGAAGAGAGTGAAGGCCAATATTCAACATCCTTAAAGAAAAGAATTTTCAACCCAGAATTTCATATCCAGCCAAACTAAGCTTCAGAAGTGAAGGAGAAAGAAAATCCTTTAAGGACAAGCAATTGCTGAGAGATTTTGTCATCACCAGGCCTGCCTTACAAGAGCTCCTGAAAGAAGCACTAAACATAGAAAGGAAAAACCAGTACCAGCCACTCCAAAAATGTACCAAATGGTAAAAAGCATCAATACAATGAAGAAACTGCACCAACTAGTGGGCAAAACAACCAGTTAGCATAAAAATGGCAGGGTCAAATTCACACATAACAATATTAACCTTAAATGTAAATGGGCTAGATGCCCCAATCAAAAGACACAGACTGACAAATTGGATAAAAAGTCAAAACATGCTGGTGTGCTGTATCCAGGAAACCCATCTCACATGCAAGGATACACATAGGCTCAAAATAAAGGGATGGAGGAAGATTTACCAATCAAATGGAGAGAGAAAAAAAAAAAAAGCTGGAGTTGCAATCCTAGTCTCTGATAAAATAGACTTTAAACCAACAAAGATCAAAAGAGACCAAGAAGGGCATTACGTAATGGTAAAATGATCAATGCAACAAGAAGAGCTAACCATCCTAAATATATACACACCCAATACAGGAGCACCAGATACATAAAGCAAGTTCTTAACAATCTACAAAGAGACTTAGACTCCCACATAATAGTAGCGGGAGACTTCAACACACTCCACTGTCAATATTAGATCAATGAGACAGAAAATTAACAAGGACATCCAGGACTTGAACTCAGATCTGGACCAAGGAAACCTAATAGACATTTACAGAACTCTCCACCCCAAATCCACAGAATATACATTCTTCTCAGCACCACATCACATCTACTCTAAAATTGACCACATAATTGGAAGTAAATCACTCCTCAGCAAATGCAAAAAAATGGAAATCATAACAAACAGTCTCTCAGACCACAGTACAATCAAATTATAACTCAGGATTAAGAAACTCACTCAAAACCACACAACTACATGGAAACTGAATAACTGGCTCTTGAATGTTGACTGGATAAACAATGAAATGAAGGCAGAAATAAAGATGTTCTTCGAAACCAATGAGAACGAAGACACAACGTACCAGAATCTCTGGGACACATTTAAAGCAGTGTCTAGAGGGAAATTTATAGCAATAAATGCCCACATAAGAAGCAAGGAAA